>SRLM01000594.1:214350-275215 GCA_015708895.1 Populus ilicifolia
CACCAGCCACATTTCAAAGATGCATGCTTAGTATATTTAGTGATATGGTTGAAAATTTTCTTGAGATTTTCATGGATGATTTTTCTGTTTTTGGCGATTCATTTGATGATTGTTTGATTAACTTAGAAAAGGTTTTGGCCAAGTGTGAAGAGAAGAATCTTGTGCTGAATTGAAAAAAATGTTACTTTATGGTAACAAACGACATTGTACTTGGTCACATTGTTTCATCAAAAGGAATTAAGGTTGACAAATCTAAAATCGAGTTAATTGCAAAATTGCTAACACCAAAATCTATTAATGATGTTAGATCATTCTTAGGACATGCTGATTTTTATAGAAGGTTCATCAAAGATTTTAGCGTAATATCTAAGCCCTTAAGTAACCTTCTAACAAAGGATAATATTTTTGAATGGACTGAACATGGTGAAAAAGCCTTTGTTAAACTTAAAAACTTGCTTACTTGTGCTCCTGTCATTCAACCTCCTAATTGGTCATTACCTTTTGAAATAATGTGTGATGCTAGTGATTATGCCGTAGGTGCTGTTTTAGGACAAAGAAAAGATAAGAAACCTTATGTTTCTTATTAGTACTCAAAAGTGCATTTTTATCATGGTTTTATATCATCATTTTGCACTTAAAGTATCAATAACTCCTTAACTAAAGTACGTTTTATAATAATCTATCTAATAATATAAGATAACTTTAATTTGTGGTAAATGTCCATTTTAAATGCAGGCCTATCACATAAATGAAAGGATTGATTGATGACTTTAAGAACTCTAATTGCAAAGGCAAAGAGATGATCAAACTTAGAAAAGAGATGTCGGTGCAATCCAAACCGGAACACTGTTCGGTAATTGGGTCATATCTGGAGCTATAGATCTCAGATTTAGGTCTACTTTATATGGATGGAAAGGTAAGACATAGGCCTACAACTTTCATATGGAGCCCAAGATCTAAAAAGGCCATTTTCAAGTCCAAATTATTGCAACAACAAAGAAGCCTGAATCTGTTCTCCAGCCGAAGCACTGTTCAACCCGAATCTGTTCATATCTGGAGTTCTAAAAGTTCTAAAAATATTGTGCTTTTTCCTTAATGAAAAATGAAATGTGATTTATATAAGTATTTCTTAAGAAAACAACCTAACAAAAAGTACTAAAAGCAACAACATAAAATAGTTTCATGTAACTTATGATCTATAGATTAAATTAATTATCATAATTCTTTAGTCTATATAACATGCATAAGAAACCAAAGAATTTAATCTTGTAGTAAAATTAAACAATAAACTTAACACGTATTGTAGGTGTATAAATAAAATTACGTGTAGACTTGAAACCTAGCAAGCAAAATACCAGAAATATATAAACTAGAAGTAAATTAATCATAATACTTATTTGTTGAAGAAACTTGAACAATAAAAGCTAGCAAGTTATTATTGTCAAGCATAGATTCTATATCCTTAAGATTATTTTGTTAGCCACTTGTGCAAATGAATTTATGCAATTAGGATTTTTTTAAAAAAAAAATCAAAACTTCAGCTTTAAAAATAAGTGAAAAGACAATTGTAGCAAAGATTGGAAGCAAAACAAGCTAAAAAACATATAAAGGAGAGTAAGAAAATTTCTGCAAAAGTGTATAGAAAATTTCTTATTCCACCTCTATATATGTTGATTTTTTAAATCAAAACTAATGAAGAATCAATTCTAGCAATTACTATAATTAATTCCCTTTATTTTACCGTAATTACCAATTTTAATCTAGATTTTTTTATTTAAAAAAAAAACTAAATGTTCAGGTCTTTTATTTATGGCTGAATGTTTATAAATAAGATGAAAAAGAATAATCTTTAATAAATTAAATAATTATTTTATAACAAATTAAAATACAAGTCTAGAATTGATTAGAAAAAACAAATCCAAGTCCACTCATTACTCCGAGCTTGAAACTTGTACTATTTTGTTTAGGTTTATTTGTAATTATTTAACTTCCTTACTATTTTGTTTAGATTTATTTGTTAGATTTATTTGTGATTATTTAACTTCCTTCTATATAGATTAAACAAAACTCTATTTTCTTTTTATATATATATAATAAATGATATTATGTCTTATAAAAACATGTAAATTCAGAATTTTTTTAAATAAATATCTCATTCACATATAATTTATTTTAATCATATTAATATTACACGTTAAAAAAAATCAATAAAATTTTAACTTTAAAAATAAGTATAACTCTTTTTAAAATTAGCTTTAAACATACCAATTAACCATGTTTTTATTAAAAAAGTAATAAAAAAATTCCATTCTATGTCATTCTCATTAAAATTCCTAACAATATCTTTGAATTTATTCTACTTTATCTTATTTTAATTGTCCATTTTTACTACAACCACAACACCAATGCGTCGTGTTCCAAATACTAGGTTTTGATTAGCTGGAAAATAAAACAGAAAAGAGTCTTTGTGGAGTTGGCCCTCAATCTGTGGACCTTATTCTAGCTTGACAGAACTTTTTGTCTCGCAGAAAAGAGGAGAGAGAGAGAGAGAGAGAGAGAGAGAGAGAGCGAGGTGGCTCAAAGGTTCCCCAAAAGGCAGCGTCTCCTTAGCCCCCTCGGCTCCTTATTAGCCGCCCCCAGTTGCCACTCATGTGAAGTTGTGACTGGTGACTGGTGACTGGTGACCCTTTCCATTTTTGTTCCCACAACGTGACCCATCTCTCTCTCCTCCTCCTCCTCCTCCTCCTACCCCCTATCTATCTGCATAAAAATCCGCCCCATGCTTTTGTTCATTGGCCATTGGAGTTCCCATGCGCCACTTCACAGGCATCAAACCGTCCCCCAGTTTCATTGGCTTGACTCTTCTGAGTCTTAACTTTTACCACTAGTCGTCTATCATTGTCATACTAATAGTGCATTGATTATTTCTCCAGCACAAATACCAAGAATATTTCGCATATTTATTCCAATAACTAATCTAACCTGGATCCCTTGAACAAGTTAATGGAGTTTAACTTGTCTAAAGCTTGTCTCAAAGCTGTCCTAACGTGGATAGTCATATTTAATTAAGATCTTAATTACTCTGGCGAATTGCTACACCAGTTTGATTGCCGACCTTTAAAAAAGTCTTCTCTCTCCAAAAAGTCCCGTTGATTTGCAAATATCAATTCATAAAATACAATAAACTGTTCAAGGAAAATAAAATATCCATTCCACTTCAATCTTTTCTTTATGGGTTAAATACCAGAGGATTGAACCCGAAAACTTTTCCAAATATATATATATATATATATATATATATATATATATGTTTGATTTACTGAATATTAATACGTACCCTAAATTTTAATTCATAAAACATAATAAACTCTCAAGATTATAAAACAAAAAATAGTCTCCTAAAATTTGAAGATTACGTATGAATTACTTTTGATGGACACGTAGTTGATCCAACATCCATAACTGGATTAAATTCAAGTTGACTGGTAAAGTTTGACTTCTATTGTAGATATGATATGCTAATATCATGGCATTTTTAATCGATGTGTCTGAAAAAAAAATTATATGGACCTTTCATATGAAAATGGAAAAAATGGAATTCATAAAGATCCAAGTTCAATTATGGAAAAATATCGCTTATGAGGGGAAGAAATTATTATTGAGCCAATGTGACCGTACAATTAGTTGCGTGAATAGAATAATGTTTATTTTTTTCTGCGTCAATGTCATGTATAATAAGGTCTATTTTCAATATATGTACAAAAGCCCATAACCGTCCATGTATTTTAAAAAGTTTTTTCTCATATATTTTAGTAGTAACTCAAATAATCATATTAAAATAATTTGAAATTAGAATTCTTAATTTATTTTGATTGATATTCTATAAAATTTATAAGATTACCGTAAACTCAAAAATATATCTCAATATTAAATTGATGCTTGATATAAAAAATAATAATTTATTTTTGTTGTTTGCAAAATAAAAAATAAGAGAATCAAAATTAACAATGAAAAAAAATAAGGGTTTTTTTTATTATTATTGTTGATCTAATGTATTTTTGAAAATAATTGTTTATGAGGTTTTTAAAATTTCATTTTAGATTTCTTTATTTTAGAACTTTTACCTTTTTGTGCCAAAGTTTATTTTATTTATTTTTAGTTTCTAAATATGAGAAAGAATTTTTTTTTTTTAAGAATTATCAAGGAGAGAAAAGGATGTTGGATGTCAAAATTTTGGGCAAAAAAAAGAGTAATTTATATATATATATATATATTAATGGGTTGGAGTTCTAGAAGTGACTCTTTCCTCTCACAAAATCGAAAAGAATAGATTAGGTTCACTAAAGTTTTTTTTATTTGATTATTTTTAATTTTTTGGGGGGTTAGAAGTTGTTTTGTGGTTGAAAATAAGTTTTCAAAGACTTCTTAGAGTGTATTTTAGGTTTTTTAAGATGAAAACAAGTTTAAAATAAGCTTTTCAGGTTCTAAAACTTAGACCTTGATTTTTCAGTAAACAACTCCATATGACAACAAGTCATTCATCAAAATAATAATTCGCTAGATATAAAAATAATATACATGTTAAGGGATGAAGTGTTTTGCTCTTTGTAAAAAAAATAAAAAAAATCTATCTTTTGCATGCCTAGGCTCTTTGGTAGTTGCCTAGGGTGTGAGAATGGCCTGCCTAGCAATGCATAGCATTTTTTTTTTAAGTCTGATCAATACCCTCCTTTTCTTATAGATGATTTATTTCACCTTTTTGTTTTGTTATTATCTTGTGTTTTTATAATATTTTAAAGAGATTATTGCAATTTATCTTTAAGTTTTTTTTCTTTCATATTTCATAAAAATAAATTTTATTTCCATTATATTTTTATAAAATAAAAATTATTTTTGTTCTAGGATTAAAACAATAATAATATCTAAGGGATGATGAATTACGTATTTCACTAATAATATCAAATAATGCAAATAATCACACTAAATACATATAACACAATAACCGTGATTAAATTAAAGAAATAAGGATAAAGAGAATGTAAATTAAGTTTTTAACGTGGTTTCATAAGCTTACATCCATACTTCAGGTACCAACCATATATAAGTATTGTACTCTTTTAATAATTCAAGTAAAAAATACAGTGCCCTTGATGAATCCATACCAAACAATTTCACCACCTGAAGATGTCCCTTCTTAAAGATTTTTTACCTCACTAATTGTCATGGGTTTATTCAAACTCTCAAGCGTTTATAATTATTTTTATTTTAAAAGATGCACTCTATCAAAGAATATATTATAGCTTACTCAATAACACTCTAGATGATTAGAGGCATGTAAGTGCAATGAGAGTGAGATTTTATATTTTTGTTATAATATGAAAATTTAATTTCTAGTAGGTTTTGTTTTTGAAATAATTTTTATATCATATATGTTCAAAATCTTCTTTTTTATTTTGCATAAAAAAAGCTATATATATATATATATTTCCAAACAAAACTAGTCGTTTATAGCTGTTAGAATATCTCTAATATCTAAAGCGATCAACCGGTTTAAATGATCATATTATTTAGTCAATCGATTCTGCAAAATTCATAGGTGTTCATCATGGATGAACAATGGTTGAACGATTCACATGGTACATTCAAATGGTAGATGGGTTTAGTTTAAAAATCAGTTTTAACAGTTTCAAACTTGATGAAACTAGAATTAATTAAAATATATATCAATTTTATTTATGCATGTAATGTGAAGTGTGTGAGTTCATTTTAGTTTGTTATTGTGTAAGATATAAAGATTTAACGATAAGTTTTAAAATGAATCCTTAATAGTTAAGTCTTCATTTACTTAGCATCATAGACTTGATAATGGAATTTTTTTTCATTCAATTCCATTCTATATGCTTGTTGATATGATTTTTATATAAAATCTATTTAAACTTACTTTCATTCAAACATATCATTAATATGTTTTTTTTATTTAATTGTTATAAACAAAATACAAGATATTATAAATATTAATATGTTACCTATAAGTTAAAATATTTTAGGTATTTTTAGATGAAAACAAGAAATGAGCCTTTTAGATTCTAAAACTTAGACTTTAATTTTCTAGTTACTAGAGATGATTGAAAAAAGTTGCACATCACAACAAGTCATTTGCCAAAATTATCATCCGTCATGTATATAAAAAAACAATACAAAGAGGATGAAATGTTGTGCTCTCCATTAAAAAAAATTATCCTATACATGCCTAGGATTTTTGGTAAGGTGTGGGTCTAGCGTACCTAATAGTACATAACTTTTTATCATATTTTTTTAAAACTTTGTTAATACCCTCATTTTCTTATAAATTATTTATTTCACATTTTTTTCTTGTAATTATATTGTAGTTTTTATAATATTTTGAAGAGATTATTGTAATTTATATTTAAGTGTTTTTCATTCATATTTTATATAAATAAATTGTATTTGCATGAAGTTCTTATAAAAATAAAAATTATTTATTCATGAAAAGAAAATATAACCTCTAAGATAAAATAAAAATAAGTAAATTAAAAATAAAAGTTAGGGTTAAATATTACATACTCATTTATCTTTCGCTTTTAAGAGAAAAAATAGCTCTTCATTTTAGTTTTTAATTAAAATTAACAACTCTTTATCACCTTATAAATTTATATATTTTTAAATTTATTTTATTAAGTATAAATAACATCTTTGTATTTCTCAACTAAAAACATTCTTAATATTTAAAAATACATCCATAATATTGTCATACAGCCATTCACGTAAAACTTGTTTTTTTAAGGCCATAAACAGTCTTTATTTTTGTAATTTTAATTTTAATTTTTTTAAAAATAAAATGAAATTATTTTTAGTATATTTATTTTAATTTACATTACAAAAACATTACATTAATTATGAAAAAATGTTTTGACCCCAAAAAACATTTTGGTTCCATAATTTTATTTGTTACTTAAATGAGATAATTAATATAATCATATTAAAAATTTATAATGAACCATTAAGGATAAATCATCTGATTGGAACCTTCTTTGTGTGTAATTTTCAATTGAGTAATAAAAAAAAATTATATTATACTTATTTGAAATATCATTATTGGATCCTCTAGTCTTAACAACTGTTTTTATCATTATTTAATCTTCACATTTATCTTACATCTCAAAGTCTTTTTTAACTCATCATCATCATCATTATTTATAATTTATATAGTTAACCTCCATGTGGTTCGACTACAGTTTTGTCCGGTTATTTATTACTTCAACACTTTACACTTAAAAGAAGACATCAATCTTTTGATCATATCATCATTAATTCTTTAAATAATATTTAAAATTCTTCTTAAATCTAATTCTACCTTATGCTAGGATTTCATAATTAATCAATTGAAGTAAATTTGAAATTTTTTTCTCAATTTAATTTGGATAAATAAATCTTTTCTTAGTCACTCAAATATTTTTATATATAGTTTTGAGATACCCAATGTCTACTTGTTTGTTATCTTTGATTAAACTCATATGTATTTAAGATCAAATCATAACAATTTTTATTTAAAATAACTTAATGATTTTAAAGTCTAAGGATGATTTATATAACCATCACAAAAATTTTTATATATACAAAAGTAATCTCTTTATATGGAAATTATAAATTTTATAATTATAATAACTTTATCATTTTTTTATAAAACATTTTTTTCTAATAACTTTATATACAATCTAAACTCATGAATTAAAGTCAATTAAATATAAAAATAAAAAAATATCTACATATATAAAGTCAACGCCATGTACAATCATTAGGTTAATTATAGAACACACATGCTACCATGTATTTATTTCAATTATATAAAATAAAAAAAGTAGTTGGAAAATAGTTAAGACTAGATTTTTTTACTTGCGTTACGCAGTGAGTTGAGTCAATTTTTTATAACATAAAAAAATATCTAAGTGATGATAACTTGAGTCAATTGAGGTTAATTTGATGAACATGTGGTATATGAGATTGAAATATCCTATAAAATAAAAGTTGAAAAAACCATAAAGTTCAAGATCTAATAACCTAATTTTAAATGATAAGATTGAAAAAATATTAAAAAAAATTAAAGAAAAAAACTCGAGTTAACCCGAGCTCACTTTATTAACCTGTCACCTGCGACATAAAATCAAGATAAAAAAAATATTTTTAAAAAATATAACCTAGAAAAAAGGATTGAATTTAAGTAAATAAAAAAACATTAAAAAAATTATAGGTCACCTTAAGTTAATTTGACTAACTTGCAATTTGAGACAGCCCTATAAAAAGAAAAGACATAAAAAATCATAAAGTTCAAGACTTGATAGCCTAATGTCAAGTGATGAAATTGAATTTTTTTTAAAAAAAAATCCAAAATAACTTGGGTTAACTTGACTAACCCAGGACTTGAGATAACTTAGAAAATAAGAAAAGGCTAAAAGAGAAAAAGAAAAATTAAAAGAATAAAAAGAAAAATTAGATTAAAAAATAATTGAAATAAAATGTTAAAGGAAAAAATTAAAAAAAAAGATTAAAAAAGAGTAATTAAAAGAATGAGGACTGAAATTTGATAAAAATAAAATATTGAGAGACTAAATTATAAAAAAATAAATTGAAAAAATGATAAAAAAAAACAATTAAAAGAATGAGGATCAAAATTTAAAAATAAATAAATAAATAAAATATTGAGGAAAAAATTAAAAAATAAAATCAAGAAAATAAAGAGGACCAAAACTGAATCAAAAAATTGAAAGAAATAAAATGATGAGGGACAAAATAAAAAATAATAATAAAAAGGTAAAACATAAAAAAAAACAATGAAAAGAATGTGAACTAAATTGGATGAAAAAATTAATTGAAATAAAATGTTTGAGGATGAAATTGAAAAAAAAATTGTAAAAAGAGAAAAGGATAAAATTAATTGAGAAAAATATATATTTTTCTAAAAAAATCTCTCCCTTCAATTTTCGCAAATTAAAAGAAACTCATCTTCAAAACCTTAGTTAACAATTGTTCCTATAAACATTATTTGTGTATAGGTCACGATCCTTGATTAACACAGGGATTTTTAATTAACACAACACCTTTATACATGTTAGTTTTATCATCAATTTTTAACACAATATATTTATACGGGCTATTTTATCATGGGTTCTATTACTAGGATTTTTAATAATAGCACTCGATGTAAAGAGAAACAACATGTTAGTTTCTAAATATTTTTTTTCTAATGTAGAACCTCTTTATTATCTTTACACAATTACATTGTATTTTGCAACCTTGTTCAACCATGATTATTCAATAACACAAAATAACTAACTGTTAAAAACATTGAACTTTGATATAGATTTTTTATGACTTCAAACTAAAATTATTATTAATTCTTAAGATCTAATACCAACTAATATAGATGGTAATCAATGATAACTAAGTTTGTTATGTATCAAATCTCTTTAATACTAATAACACCATAATTATTTGAAAATTCTTAAAATATTTAATTTAATTTATTTATGTCTTCACTTGTCAAATGCTATTAACCCTTTATATATAAAAACTACAAAAAACCCTACTAATGAATAAAAAAATAAAAAATAAAATTGAAGAGGTTGATTTGATTGAATTAAATTTTAATACATTTTCTCAACCAAGCAATCAATTGCCTCTCTTTATTTTGGTTAATGAAAAGGAGGTTATAGTAACTAATATTTTCCGTAGTGTCTTCATTATATTTTAAGACTTCTAAATTTGATATTTGTTCTTCAATCATTGAAACCAAAACTTGATATTTTACCGATTTAGTCAAATCTTGTGAATGAAGTATAAATTTTTGATTGTATTAATTAAAATAGTTTTTATTAATGAAATGGTAACATCTTTAACGGGCTGAAGTTGCGGCTAACTGTACGTATGGCTCTCAAAGCCATGGTCTCTCCGTACGTCCATATCCACCGCTCGAACCACAGCTAGCTCAATTCCCACAGCCGACACCACCAAATTTATTTTCCATTTTCCCCCCATTAAACTAAATAACTATCAATATTACCCACTTTATTATAGAATAAAAAAGAAATGAACAGCAAAAGCAACGTCACTAGCTACTGTTTATTTTTTCTTTGACACGTTTCCACCCATGCCCGGCGAGGCCTATATAAGTCGTAGCCACATGCAACCTCATTTTCGCAGAAGGATCATATAGATAGGGGGGGCGGGGGGGGGCAATCTCTCTTTCCTTTTATTTCCTCTTCTTTCTTTCTTTTGAGGCGCTACTAATGGCGGCTACCATCAACAACCGCCAATTCCACCTCGAGCCCAGTCTAAAGGGGGTGGTTGCTTCCTTCAAATCCGTTCCCACCCACCAGCCCAACTCTCCGGTTAGAACCTTCAACTTCTCGAACCAGGACATCACTCGCTCCGACCAGAAACCAGTCCCAACATTGGAGGAAGAAGATCGTTCAAGTGACGATGAAGCTGATTATAAGGATCCGATCCGCAAAACCAACAGTGAATTAGAGCCGTCGGTTATTGACCCACGAGATGAAGGAACCGCTGACAACTGGATCGAACGCAACCCTTCCATGGTCCGTCTTACAGGGAAACATCCCTTTAACTCTGAACCTCCATTGGCTCGTCTCATGCACCACGGGTTCATTACACCGGTCCCCCTTCACTATGTTCGTAACCATGGTCCTGTCCCAAAGGCAACATGGCAAGAGTGGACAGTTGAGGTTTGCGGTCTGGTTAAAAGGCCAGCCAGTTTCACCATGGATAAGCTAGTCAATGAATTCCCAGCCCGTGAACTACCTGTTACTCTAGTTTGCGCAGGTAACAGACGCAAAGAGCAAAACATGGTGAAACAAACAATTGGCTTCAACTGGGGGTCTGCCGGGGTGTCCACTTCAGTGTGGCGTGGTGTACCATTGCATTTGCTGCTCAAGAAGTGTGGGATCTATAGCCGTAAAAAAGGGGCCCTCAATGTTTGTTTTGAAGGTGCTGAGGATCTGCCAGGTGGCGGTGGGTCCAAGTACGGGACCAGTATCAAGAAAGAGTTTGCTATGGATCCATCTCGAGATATTATTTTAGCCTATATGCAAAACGGTGAGCCTTTGGCCCCGGACCATGGGTTTCCGGTGAGGATGATCATACCAGGTTTTATTGGTGGGCGTATGGTGAAATGGTTAAAGAGAATAATTGTTACCAGTGTAGAGTCAGATAACTATTACCACTACAAGGACAACAGAGTGCTGCCTTCTCATGTTGATGCAGAGCTAGCCAATGCCGAAGGTACTATGCAACTATATACGAGACTACTCCATTCCATATAAATATACAGCATATATATCGAAGTATTAATTTTTATTTGATATGTGTGTGTGTGTGTCAATGATCTTCCCTTTTCCACCCCTCATATTTTCATGGTACCTCGTCAAAATTGAGGAATGTAAATAAAGTAAATGCTAATATATATTTGTTGTTTTATAATGTGTAGCATGGTGGTACAAGCCGGAGTATATCATCAATGAGCTGAATATAAACTCGGTGATAACGACGCCGTGTCATGAAGAGATACTGCCAATTAACTCATGGACAACTCAGAGCCCGTACACGCTGAGGGGTTACGCATATTCTGGTGATTTGCTTTTCTTTTCTTTTTAAAAAGATAGAGATATATCAAATCGGATGAATCTCCTCTTTTAGGTAGAGCCCTCTTGAGCTGAAAGTAATCTTTCGTCTTTCGTGCTTTTTTCTGTCTCCGTTAAAACGAAGGTGGTGGGAAAAAAGTGACGCGCGTAGAGGTGACTCTGGATGGTGGAGAAACGTGGCAAGTCTGCAGCTTGGACCATGAAGAGAAGCCCAACAAGTACGGCAAATATTGGTGTTGGTGCTTCTGGTCCCTGGAGGTGGAGGTGCTAGAGCTCCTCGGAGCCAAAGAGATTGCCGTCCGGGCCTGGGATGAAACCCTTAATACCCAGCCGGAGAAGCTCAATTGGAATGTCATGGTATGTATGCCTGTCGTTTTATCAAAATCGCCAACTTTCAACCAAAGTTTTAATTTACATCTTGAATTTCTTGCCCAAGTGACCTGAATATATCTCTGATCGGTGCCTTTAGCTTCGGAGTCTAATTCTATAACGGCAACTCTACAAATTATGTGTGCTCTTAAGACCCCCATGTTACTTTCCTTATAGGACTAGGACATGTTCCAATATAGTCACCCACCCACCCAACTTCATCTTTATTTAGGCTGAATAGTCAACGTGATTTATTTTTTTAACTTTTTTTAATAAAAAATACTCATTGGCTAACCTAAACACAAGGAAAGGTTTATTTGTTTTTACTCACATTTGAAAGAGGAATAAATTAATTTCTTATATGAAATTAAATATATATTAATGTCCTATATTTTACCCGCTTTACTAATGTGAAAAGTAAAATTTACACTCCCTGAAAATTTTGAGGTGTAATTGAAAACCAGTATTGACCATGAAAAACTCTTCACCGTATGTATAAAAGTAAATTAGGTTTTGATCTCTTTTACAATAGGTCATTAATTAATTATTTTTTTTATAAAGTTTAGAGCTATAGAAGAAGAAGGGATTCGTTGTTGTCACAAATATTCATTACTTACAATATATTGCAAAACAATTTTAGTTAGTTGCCTGATTTGTTTTTAAATACGGTCCCATCATGAACAGGGAATGATGAACAACTGTTGGTTCCGGGTAAAAACAAATGTCTGCAAACGTCACAAGGGTGAGATAGGGATTGTTTTTGAGCACCCCACCGTGCCAGGCAACCAGTCCGGTGGGTGGATGGCCAAGCAAAGGCACCTAGAGAAATCATCGGAGTATATCCAAGCTCTCAAGAAAAGTGTTTCAACACCCTTCATGAACACTTCTTCAAAAACTTTTTCAATGGCTGAAGTCAAGAAACATAACTCGGCTGATTCGGCATGGATAGTTGTTCATGGTCATGTCTATGATTGCACTAGCTTCCTTAAAGACCATCCCGGTGGCACTGACAGCATTTTAATCAATGCCGGTACTGATTGCACTGAAGAATTTGATGCTATACACTCTGATAAAGCCAAGAAAATGCTTGAGGATTATCGGATCGGAGAGTTGGTTAGTTCATCAGCTTACACATCTGATTCAAACGCTTCCTCTCCTAATAACTCAGTACATTTGGCTCCTATCAAAGAAATTGCCTCAATAAGAAATGTTGCTCTTGTTCCACGTGAAAAAATCCCATGCAAGCTCATAAAAAAGGAAATTCTCTCTCGTGATGTGCGTCTCTTTCGATTTGCATTGCCATCAGAGGATCAGGTGCTGGGATTGCCAGTGGGGAAGCACATATTCTTATGTGCTACTGTTAATGATAAGTTGTGCATGCGAGCTTATACGCCAACTAGCACCGTCGACGTGGTGGGGTACTTCGATCTTGTGATCAAGGTTTATTTCAAAGGCGTGCATCCAAAGTTCCCTGATGGAGGGCAAATGTCACAGTACCTTAACTCACTATCACTGGGGTCTGTGGTAGACGTGAAGGGTCCGTTGGGTCACATTGAATATGTTGGCCGGGGTAAGTTTTTGGTTCATGACAAGCCCAAGTTTGCCAAGAAACTGACTATGCTGGCTGGTGGGACAGGAATCACACCAATCTATCAACTGATTCAAGCCATTTTAAAAGATCCAGAAGACGATACTGAAATGTATTTGGTCTATGCGAACCGCACTGAGGACGATATTTTGTTGAGGGACGAACTTGATTCTTGGGCTAAGGAACATGAGAGATTAAAGGTGTGGCATGTTATTCAAGAATCTATTAAGGAAGGATGGCAATACAGTGTTGGGTTCGTTACCGAGAGTATCCTGCGAGAGCATGTGCCAGAAGGATCAGATGATACTCTGGCTTTGGCTTGTGGTCCTCCGCCAATGATTCAATTTGCCGTGCAGCCAAACTTGGAGAAGATGAACTATGATATCAAGGATTCCTTGCTAGTTTTTTAGATGACAGAGGAGCGGATCTATTTAAAATAATATGAGGCTGTACATAAGTTAGCTTGATCGATCGATGCATGTGTTACTCCATTCGTTTCTTTGAAAAGAACAGGAAAAAGCGAGGCTGTCTTCCATGTATTATTATCAAGTTGGAGCAACAGTTGCTTAATGTAGATTACTTTATACAATAAATGAAAGGTTTTTCCAAATATTTATATTCTCTTTTTGTATGCATGGTTCTCATTGATAATAATATGAGAGAATACTATACAATAGCGTGTACGTGACTGTAATTTTCATTTTTTATTTTTACTTTCTTCTTTACAAAACTTCTCTGCTCGTATATATCTTATGCCATTTTCTTAATTAGCAACAAAATATATAATTATTTGTAATCCAGCTTGGCCATCACCTTGTAATTATTCTTGGTAACATCGCATGTCAATGTAAAATCACGAATTCAAGTACGTGTATATCAACGCAAGATCATTTTCCTAGCTATATATCCTATACATGCAAAGGCACAATACTAACGATGTAGCCGTGACAACATGACAAATTAGTTTGTAAAGATGAGATATTTATGATGACCTTGTGGGAGTAAATTAATGCCTTTGAAGCTTTCCCTCATCGGTAAATAGGTGTTCTATTTTTTTTTAATTAATGTGGGTGTCCGGGCCATCTTTCGCGCACCACAACTAATCTCACGGACTCTGAAGTTAATGACCATGTAAGCCTCCAATGGCCATCATATAAGCAACCAAGGACTCGAACCTGAGACCACAGAGGGAGCAATCCCTTGATCCCAAGTCCTTACCACTTTGCCACCATCTAGATAGTTGGTAAATAGGTGTTCTATTTGTTATTTCAAAGAGATGGGTCTCACTGCAGTAATTAATTAATTATGACTTCACTTTTGATTTCTTAATTTACGATTGATTTACATGGAAAGAAAAATAATATAAAAGCATTACTGTATAAAATAAAAAATAGAACCATTAATTTGCCCTGATATAAATCTTGCAGGTTGCAGCCAATCAAATAGAGAAATAAAAATACAAATTAAGAGTATATTTTTTTTACAAAAAAATTAAAATATAGTCATCAATTAATTTATCTTTAATCATATAAAATAAAGTAATTTAAATTTTAAATCTATTTTTGTTTTATTTTGAGATGTTGGTTAATGATTTGATGAGGTTCTTGTATAATTTTACTATTTTTGCTCCTTTGTTTTCCTCATATCTGTTAGTTCTACCAATTATATTTTGAGTTCTTGTTATTGTGATTTTTTTCTAATTAATTAGATATATTTTATTGGTTTGTTTTGATTATACTTGGATCTATTTTTTATGTTTTTTTAGTAGAGTCACCAAAATTATTAATTTTTTCTTACAATATATATTTTGATTTTAGATTGAACGGTGAATAAATTAAAAAGAATTGATTCTTTACTATTATTTTTTGCTTTATATCAAAGTTTATTAAACATAAATAATACTTTACTTTAACTAATGTTTCTCGTATACTTTGTATGTTTATATTTAATAGATATAAAAACGAACAACAGTAAAGTGATGGATACATTATGAAGATAAAATTAACTTTATTGCTTGACTCAATTTGATATTGCTATAAACATTTTACCCTATACAAAGGTCATTATATGTTTATAATAATTTATTTGAATAAATTAAATTGTGGAGGTTTTTTTTACAACTCATGTACAATAAATTAAAATAAATATTATATCTTGTTATATTAATTTTGACCCTCAACAAATAATTCTAACTTTGCCCCTGAAGATATATTACAAAATATACCAAAATACCTACATTTTTTTTACTATAGTAATCCTTAGTATTTTTTTGGTTCTCAAACTTTTTTTTAATTGTATTGCAATCTTTTATAATCAATTTAATGACCAATTTTATTTATATAAATCTCATATCCTCAAATATAAATATTATAAGCTTGTGTTAGTAAATATGAAAAATGAGAAACACCTATTTTACCAAAGTCTTTCTCTCCTGCTTAAAGTCTTTACTTATTGAAAGCCTTATGACTATATTGATCTCAAACAACACCTTATAAGACATGTAAGCCTCCCATTTCTTTTTCCAGGCTTGGACTCTTTCTTTATAAATTGTCATAATTAACCTTTGGTTGTAGTATTGTTTCTTTTATCTTTTTGAAATCAATATTTTTTAGAATTATAGGTATGCAAGTTGTCTTTTTTAAAAGGAGGATATTACATAAAATATTTCTCTTTAAAGATAACAACAACCTATGTTTGGTGTAGTGTTAAGAAACATGGATTAGATTTTAAAATGCTTGATGACTATAAACTGACCTTTTTTGGTTTTGCTTTAGCTTTTAAAAACTATTTGGAGAGATGTCATGTTTAGTAAAGTCCTTTAATTTTACCACACTCATTTTCTTTACTCTAATATGATTTTTCATGATATGATTGACCTTTAAGAGTGTTCATTTTAAGAGGATATAAAGATCTTTTTATAAAGTTGGATCATTAATCCTATTTATCATAGCCTAAGTGCCACAAAATTAAACAAACTTTTTATCTTGAACATTTATTTATTAAATCTCTTAAAGTATGCTTTAGTGCCTTTATCATCATCCAATTGTATGATGGTGAGAAGTTTATTAAAATATTTTATTTTATGATAATTATACTAAAATAGGTTACAAACCTGGGACAAAGATCCTTAAAGACAAGAATTGAGTTTGGCTTTAAATTATGATACTCCATTTAGTTTGACAAGCAAAATGTGGTCTAGAGAATCTTACATATGAAGTCGAAGTCTTGAATTACTAACTTTAATTTTCTACATATATTTTACACATGTTCTCTTAGGTTTATGAGTATATCATCATTATTTAGGTTCATCATTATTAAGAATCTCTCACATGGTAAGAGTTGTATCCTTTCATATCAAAGGTCTATATAAACAATGATATAAATTCCTTTTAAGACCTTTTATGGTCAGCATAGTCTAAAAAATAACCTAAGAAGTAATAACGATGGTGTCATATATTTTTATAATTGTGGTTGCTTTGTTGCTTTGTCTTTAGACATTTCTAGTTTCTTGCTATGAGAATTCTTTTCATAATGATGATATAATCCCTGCTTTTCTACACTTTATTCCAACTTATCTCTTTATGTAATTAAAGATGTCTATTTATACTAAATGGCGCATATAATGGTATTAATCGTGGAATTTTATGTTAAGGAACATGTAAGGCCTTGAGTTACTATTGCATCGCCAACATAACCTAAATGCTTATTCTCAATTATTGGGCTACTTGTTTAAGATCTGAAAACTGACAATGCTCTTATGTGGAGAGATTTGTAACTCTTTTATGTCTTAAAATTTTTTGATCTTTTTTCTTGAAAGAGCTAAAAGCTTTACCGAAAGAAGAAATTAACTAACTTTTTTTCAAGTTCTTAACAAACAAAACCACTAACAAGTTTTGTAGTAAGCATTAATAGATTTAAGTTTCTCAATTATTGATAACTAGGTTATGAGGTTGAATGAGAAAAACACTTCTAGAAGTTCATGACATCTAATAAAAAAATTTCTTCATGGAGATGTGAGGACCCTGTAGTGCATAAATTAGTTAAGTTGTAAGAAATTTAACTTTAAAGGTTGTGTATATTGTATTATGGAGAGGAATGAAGAATAAGATAAATGCAAGTGTTATAGTGAGGAAGAAAAAAAAATATATGTGTGTGTTTGAAATGAATTAATTAACCTTTACTTTGTTTTTTATATCTATGAAACATAAAAACTTACATGGAATAAAGGGAATATATAGGAGAACATTGTTTGACATAGTTAAGGGATAATTATATGAGATAATATCCTATAATGGTGAGTGGTTATACTGCTGTTTGATAAATAATAGTGTCGGATGGACCATGTTTTGGCATAGACATACCTCAACACCATTCTACGAATACAACTATAGTAAGAGAGTTGCATTACCATTTAATACTAAATAATAATAATATAAAAGGCATTGAATATGAGCTTACCCTAATAAATGTACCTCAATGCATAGAAAAATGATGTATAACTAGCTAATTAGGCCACCTTAGGGATTCTCTTAGTCGATCCATCTAGACCACCTTGAGAGTTGGGCTAACTAGATCATCTTGGAGGTCATCACTCACCTTTTTAAGTACCTAAACTCAAGGGCATCAAAATAACACCACATTCCAAAATGAAACTAGTGGCCTACAAAGCTTTGTGCTAATGATCTTAATGGGTCTTGCCTTATATCTCATATCAAGGTTTAATGATTAACAATCAAAATCCCAAGCCTCATCATGAATCCAATCCCAAGCCTAATCATATATCTATTAAGTATGATTAGGTTTGGTTTAAATATTAAGGTGTTAATCCCTAACCTATCACATATAAATAGGATGTGAATTTTATTTTTTTTACCTTTCAAGTGGAAAACACTTAAGGATAATAAAATATAGATAAAATTTAGTATGGGTAAAATACTGATCGAACCAGTTTTTTCAAAACTAAAGGTTAAATTGAATTGACCAACCAGTTAAAACTTACTAATTTAGTTTGGTTATCCTCTCTATATAACTAGTTAAGCCTATAGACCATTTAATTAGGCTTTTTTTAACATCTTGGGCTTTTTATGGCTTACGATTTTTGGCTTTTGAAAAAAACGTTTGTTAGCTTTTGACACAACCAGAAGATTGATGTCTTCTTCTAAGTTCAGAAGTGTCAAAATAATAAATAACCTAGCAAGATTAAGGTCAAATCACAAGGAGATTAATTATATAAATTATAAATAATAATAATACAACAACAACAATAACAACAATAGTAGTAGTAGTAGTAGTAGTAAAGAAGTTGATAAGAACTTTAAAATGAAAAATCAATATGAGGATAAACAATAATAAAAACAATTGTTAAGGTTAGAGAATCCACTAATGATATTTCAAACAAGTATAGTATAAACTCTTTTTATTAGTCAATTAAAAATCACACACAAGGAAGGTTCCAATTGGATTATAATTTGTTAACATGATTACTGACACGACCAAAAGATTAATGTCTTTTTCCAAGTGTAGGAGAGTCAAAGTAATAAATAATCAGGCAAGATCGGGGTCTAACCACAGGGAGATTAATTATACAAATTATAAACAATAATTATAAATAACAACAATAACAAGAATAACAATAATAATAAAAGTAGTAGTGGTAGTAGTAGTAGTAAAGAAAAATAATAATAAGAAGAAGAAGATGAGAACTTTGAGATGGAATATTAATGTGAGGATTAAACAATGATTATTGTTGTTGTTGTTGTTATTGTTGTCGAACTATAGGGAGGTTAATTGTATAAATTACAAATAACAATAATACAATAGCAATAACAATAATAACAATAACAACAACGACGACGACGACAACAACAACAACAACAACAATAATAATATTAGTAGTAATAGTAGTAGTAGTAGTAGTAGTAGTAGTAATACTCATAATAATAGTAATAATAATAATACTAATAATAAAGAAAAAAAAAGAGGAAAAAAAGAAAAAGAAGAGAACTTTGAGATGGAATATTAATGTAAGGATTAAACAATGATAATAACAAATGCCAAGGTTAGAGGTTCCACTAATGGTATGTCAAACAAGTATAGTATAAACTTTTATTATTCAATTGGAAACCACACACAAAGGAGGTTCCAATCAGATTATAGATTCTTAACATCATTACATTAGTCATCTTATTTGATCAATGTTAATACTTGTAAATCTCGTCAAGGATTCATGATTATAACTTCTGTTAATAACAAATCAAGATCCTTGCATAGCTCAGGTGTCGGTTATACCATATAGTATGAACTATCAAAGTGTAAACATTTGTTGTACCAAGTGTTATACAACATAAATCAAGATTAGTCATTTAACAAGCAAAGTATTAAAGAGTGAACAAGATAACAGATACAAAACATGTTAGTATCAAACATTAAAGTCCATATTGAGTTTACATTATACTTATTCTCACACTATTAATGTAACATTTTCACCTTGACATAATAAAATTAGCTAAACATAATGAATGAAAGAAAAATAAATAAATAAAAAAGAACATAAATAAGATAAGAGTTAACTAAGTAAAGGAAAGGAAATGAAAGGCATAAACTTGATATTAAGGAAAACAAAGTATAATCATTACAAAAAATATAAAGAGAGAAAGCAAGAACATGATCTTGATTTTGAAACCAAAATACTTAAATGCATGGCAAATGCCTCTTTTTATAGGCCAAAATTAGGAACTATTGATTTGATGACTAAATGCTGAGTGGGTGACCAACTCTTGACTTGGTGACAATTCTTATCTTCTCTTATCTGCCATAAATGTCATTGATAACGTCAAAATTGGAGCCACTTAAAAACATAAAACTTATAATGAATTTTCTCATATTTCTTGTGTTAAAACTTCAGGTCATTTAGACTTTCAGAACTCTAGATATGAGCCAAACACTGAATAGTGCTTAGGCTAGAAGACATATTCGGACTTCTTTATTGTTTCTATAATTTGGACTTAAAAATGGTCTTTTTAAGTCTTGGGCTCTATATGAAAGTTGTAGGCTTATGTCTTACCTTTCCATCCATATAAAATAGACCTAAATCTGAGATCTAAAGCTTCAGATATGATTCAAATACCGAATAGTATTCCGGTTTGTATTGCACTGACATCTCTTTTCTAAGATTGACCGTCTCTTTGTCATTTTAATTTTAGTTCTTAAATTCATCAATCAATCTTTTTATTTATATGATAGGCTTGCATTTAAAATGAACGTTTACCATAAATTAAAGGTATCTTATATTATTAGATATATTATTATGTGATAGATCTGTATTTAAAATGAACATTTACCACAAATTAAAGGTATCTTATATTATTAGATATATTATTATAAAACATGTTTTAGTTAAGGAGTTATTGATATTTCAAGTGCAAAATGATGACATTAAACCTTGATAAAAAAATTTACTTTTAAGTACTAATCAATTACATTAGTTATCTTATTCAAATAATGCTAAAACTTGTAAATATTGTTAGGTATTCATGATTATAACTTATGTTAACAACAAATCAAGTTTCTTTCATAGTACAAGTATCGATTATACCATATAGTTGGGCTATAAAAATGCCAAGTATTTATTGTGTCAAGTGTTATATAATATAAATCTAGACTAACCATTTAACAAACAAAGTATTAAAAGTGAACAAGATAACAAATACAAAACATGTAGTATCAAACATTAAAGTCCATATTGAGTTTAACTTACTTATTCTTATACCATTAATGTAACCTTTTCACCTTAATATAATAAAATTAACAAAACATAATATAAGAGAAAAATATAAATAAACACTATCAGAACATAAATAAGATAAAAGTTAACTAAGTAAAGGAAAGGAAAGGAAATGAGAAGTATAAACAAGAGATTAATATAAGTAAAACTTAAACATTACAATAAAAGGAGAACAAGAGCATGATCTTCATCTGAAAATCAAGATAGCTAAATGCATGAAAAATGCCTCCTTTTATAGACCAAAATTAGAAATTATTGATTTGATGACTAATTATTGAATGAATGACCAACTCTTGACTTGATGACAATTATTATCTTTTTATCTGAAGAAAAAATCATTGATAACTTTAGAATTTGAACCAACTTTATTCATGAAAGTTTTATAAAATTATCTTAACTTTTTAGGAAAAAAAATGAGATCATTTGGAGTTCTAGAACTCAAGATATAGGTTGAATATTGAACACTGTCTAAGCTGCAAGACAGATTTAGACTTCTATATTGTTGCTAAGATTTGGACTTCTAAACAGCAAAATTAAGCCTTGCCTTCCTATTAAAGTTTTAAGCATGTATCTTAACTTTTTATCCATATGAAGCGAATCTAAATATGAAATCTATAGCTCTAGATATGATCCAATTATCGAACAGTGTTCTAGTTTGGACTATGCCAACATATGTTTTCTAACCTTAATCTTTTTTTTGTCCTTTTAATTTCAGTTCTTTAACTTATCAATCAATCTTTTCATTTATATGATAGGCTTGTATTTAGGATGAACATTTACTATAAATTAAATGTATCTTATGGTATCAGACTTGTTATTATAAAACATGTTTTAGTTAAGAAATTATTGATACTTCAAATGCATAATAATGATATAAAATCTTGATAAAAATACACTTTTAAGTGATAATCAGTTTATTTTTTTAGCTTTGGTTTATTTTTCTTTTCATTCTTTAATTTCATTATTTTGTTTCCAAAGTGTTTCTTCAGAGTTGTAGTGTCAAGCCCTTAAAAAATATTTATATTTGACTACTGAGATTAAATAAAAACATCTATACATTATCAAGTTACTTATATTATTCAAGGGTTTCATTTAGAAGATGCATTATAAGAAAAACATGAAGCAAATTATATAAAATATACACTTATAAATAATAATGTATCTATCTTGAATATTACCCATACTTGAAATAACTCTAAAAATTCAAATATTATCTATGCAACATATAAGCATACTGATGAGTATATTAGTAGATTCCTAAATCTTAAGAAAAAAAATTATATGGCGGTAAAGAAACTAAATTAATAAGGTAATATAGATGAAATAGAAAAGGCTTTGATAGTTTCTAATTTCAAGTTATATAACAAGATTATTCAACACAAAAATGATAGAAATCAAGTGAAAGTGGATTCGTATGAGAGAGATAGATGGTGTGTTGGGTAAGAGAAATAAAGGATGGTTGTTGTTGTGTTGAGTAAGAAAAATGGATGATAATGACTATTATTTTAGATGAAAAAAAAGAAGAAGAAGCTAGTATTATGCTAGTTGAGAGAAGGATAAAAGTGGTTATTGTGTTAGGCGAGAGAGGTAAGAAGACATTATTATACTAGCTCGCTACATGAGAGGGAAGGATAAGGGTGGTTGTTATGTTGGGTGAAAGGCTACCAGTTAGTTTTGGTGTTTTAGCTTTTAGGTTTGGGTTTATATTAATTTTTTTTATATATTAGTTTAATTTTAGTTTTCTTAAATTAGTGTAAGTTTGACTTGGTTGATTTAAGATTTTCAAAATTAAAATCAAATTGAACTAGATTTTCAAAAAATATGTTTTTAATCATCTTTTTTGGTTTTCATATTAGTTTTATTTTTTTTAGTTATTTTCATTACTCAGTTATTTTGCTTACTCATAACAATACCTAAAACAACAATGTTGTAGAATTTGTAAAATGTATTAAAACACCTATAATTGTGTTACATTTACCTCTTCAAAAGTTAAAATTTTATCTTAAAAGAAAAAAAATTAACATTTTTATTTAAAAAAACTAATAGGCTTAGGAATTTTTAATAATGGATTTACATTAGAGTGCATATCATAAATTATTATAGACTACATTAGTTGTTGTTTTTTCATTTTAGTTGTCAATTTTTTAAAATTTTATTCTTTTGTGTTTTTATTCCTATATTTTTTCAGTTGTGTGCTTTTATTCTTTATATTTTTTTTCTATCTGAAGGTTTTGATAAGATTTTAGAGCTTCATTATGGGTTAATTTAAGGAAGTATAATTTTAATTTGTAGCGTTAAAACAAACTAAGAAACAAACAGCATGATGGTCATTCTCTAATTTGCATGGAAAAGTTATCTTTAGTCCTTCTACCATGCTTTAAGTTTATTTTAGGTCCCTTTAGTTATGATATTTTATTTTTAGTATAAAAATTTGTTTTTATCCACATTTCAGTTTTCAAATTTGAAATAGGTGAGAGAAAGTCATCATAAAATAGAAAAAGAAAGCTAATGATTAATCATATTTCAACAATGAAAAAGGTTATTATTGGCATCAATAGTTCATCTCTTAAAATAAGTTTAATAAAAAATATCATTATTGGTATTATTATCGTTAAGCATGCAAGTTTGAATTTTGCAATGACTGACCTAGATTTTCTAATTAAAAACTAGTTAACAACACAACAAGTCATTAATTGATTGATGCTTTTTAAGGGGAAAAAAAATTACCAAGTGCACTAGCCTAGGCTATTTGATGACTTACAAGTCTCATGTGTTTGGCTTAGCAGCATTTTACCTCTTTTTTTTTTGTTCTTTATGAATTTTTTATCTAAATATTAATTGATACCCTATCTCTTAACTTTTAAACTATTTGACTTAATTATTTTTAAATGTTGATTGATTTTTTAAAATATTCTTTTAATTTCACAATATCTCAAAAAGATTATTATAATTTATCAACAATCTTTTCCTCTTATATTTTATATAAATGAGTTGTATTTTAATGGTGCATTTGTAAAAAAAAAAATTGTTATTAATAGCAAAACTTAGCCTCTAATATAAATCAAATTAAAATGTGTAAAATAAAATTAGTAGCTAATGTGAAACATTTGTATTTACATTTATCCCTGAGTTTTTACAAAGAATATTAACTTCTTGTTTTATGATTCAATTAACATCAATATTTTTTAATTTATCAGTTCATTTATTTTTTAAAATTATTTTATGAAGAATAAAAAATATCATTTTTTTCCAATTTAAAAAATTATCTTGTCTTGAAATAACTGTTTTATTTTTCTACATAAAAAATTAACTTAAAATCTAAGGCACACAGTATAGCGTGAAGAGGAGGCTAGCATATTCATTTAATAGAATAAGAACAGACTGGACTCTACAATCGATAAAACGGTTGATTGTCGCCTCTAGGAACAAACAACGGAGACACAATTTAAAAATCTCAAGTAGGACATAGAAAAGGTTCATACTTGAGGTAGCCACTGCCACATCCAAGGGGATAGTGCTTGCCTCTCTTGTGGTGAGCCAAACCGACCATTGTGTGGCCCTTGCTCGGCCACTCTCCCTTCTTGTTGTTTGGTGCATGGAAAAGTCATATCTACATTATAGTTTCCTCACTCAACAACAATAGCTTCTTTCTTGAATATTAAGAGTTCTATATATACATTCAACTATATATACACATTCAACTATGATGGCTATTTTCTTGAACTTTTAATTAGCATAATCACATGAACCATCCCCACGTGATTATGATCCCTCACACCTGGGGTTGAATCATAAAATATTTAATTATATTGCTCTTAGTTAAGTATAAGCAACTGTAAAAGACATATTTTATATTTTAGTTTTTTATTATTAAAAAGAAAGAAAGATACATAGCTCTGGATTCATTCACTATAAATTACAATAATGAAATAAGGAATGATGATTTTTTTCTCAGAAACAAAAACAATTAGTTCAACTATTGGAAAACAATAAAGTCTTTACATATTTTTTTTTCTAGAGTAAATAACTAACTAACATTTAAAAATAAAAAAATATTAAAATGATGTTTAGAGGTTGTTTTGTCTTTTCATTCTTTAAAATATGAACCAATTATCTTTAAATTCAAAATTTCTTTAACTAGCATTTAGGGATTTGTTTTCTATTTTTCTCATGATTTGTTTCATAGATTGAGAAGAAAATCAATATTTTAATATATATAAAATATTATTTTAAATTAAAAGAGGTTAGCATATGTGGTGTATATTGACAATGTTAGAATCATCTTAAGAGCTTTTATATCCCTAGATAATGCATGTGGACAATGAACTTCTAGTATGACATTAATGATCTTTTTTTTTCTCTTTCCTCTATGATTTTCATGTATAACTCTTCAATTATTTTATAACAAAATTTTAATTTATTTTTCTTTTAGATTTGATCCATGTTCTTTTGGTTATTTTTTTATTTAAAGTTATTTATAAAATTAGATTTTTTTTTTAATTTTTATTCTCCTTTAATTGTTTTTCATTTATCAGGTTTAGTCTCTATTTTTCATTAATATTTGTTTAATTTGAGATAATTTTTAATATTTTTTTATGATTTCATTTTTATTCATTTTTTTTTCATATCATATTTGTTTTTTATTTATTTGATAGCTATTTATTAAATTTGAGATAATTTTTAATTTGTTTTATGATTTCAATCTCTTTTATTTTTTTCTATCATATTTGATTCTCATTTTTTTTATTGATATTTTTCTTTTCATTTCATTGTTTTATATTAAATTAAGTTGGAATTGAGCTTGTTAATTGAAACCAAGTTTAGAATTTTATAGGGTATGAGTTAATGAGATTTACTTAGATTTAAGAGATTTATCCCGAGTTATCTTTTTTTAGTTTTATCCTTCAGTATTTATTTAATTAAAGATAGACACCATTATTTCTTTTTATTTTCTTTCCATGAGATTTTTTTTATTAATTTTTAAAATGATCTAGGTTATCTTGGGTCTTTTTTATTATTATTTTTTTTAAAATAAATTTAACTTTTCTTTTAAATTAAATTAAACTACTTGATTAATTATAAGCATGAGATGTTAATTTCATGATATCTAGCTTTGTTTGCTTTCTAGGTTATTGCCTTAGTGGTGTGTAAGATCTCTTTTAGTATTATCATGTAGCTTTTTATAGTGACATTAAAATCATTTTTTGATGAGTTTTTTTTTGTGTACGATGGGGCAGTGTTCACAATGAAATAACATTGAGTTTTCAATAAGCTTTTCTTCTTTCTCCTCCCTAGTATAATATTTTTAGCTCATTTTTTATAACTAATTATTACTATTTTTTTAACTTTATTTAATATCAATGTTTTTTTTATTATATCATGTTATTAAATTAATTGAGTTTATTGAGCTCAATCAAGTGAATAACATATGTTTCATATCTTTCTTCTTTAAAAATGTTGGTATTATGTTTTAATGTTAGGAAACATTTGACCTAATTCAATAATCTATTATATATCTAAAATGTGATCAAATCTATAATTTAGACTAAAATTATTTTGTTACCTCATTGCCTCGTCTTTATGATGTCTATCTCATTAAATCATCTTTATGATATCTATTGTACTTTGTTCAATATTTTGATACATTATTTTATATTGGATTATATTTATTTTTTGAAGAAATGCTAAGAAACATCATAAATAAATGGTTTAGGCCATAATGGATAATAATGGATACTAATATTAAGTAGTTTATAGGATTTTTCTTCATCACTTTTTTGACATGGAATGTCTAACTTGCTTATGAAAATGATTATAACTTTAACTTGACCATTAAAATACTATGGGATTTCATGAGTGTATTCAACACGCTTGGTTTTATAAAAGGTCAAATCATTGTAAACAATTGAGGTCATTTTTTTGTTTAAATTAAGTTTGAAGATTATTGTTTCAGATTTTTCTTTATCCCTCTTGTTATTTTTTAATTTCTTTTCTAATTAGATTTGACATATTTATTTAATTTGAGTTTTATTAGTTAGATTAGTTTAGTTTATTATTTAAAACAATTTTGTACACTATATATTGGCAATCAAATATTGATATTTAAAGTTTATTAAACAATTTAGTTTATTATTTAAAACATTAAGGAAGAAAATAAACATCATTATTGAAAAAATAATATAATAATTAAAACATACATGGTATATAGAATTGGAAATTAGTTATGTTCCTAAGAAAATGAATTCAATGATGAAGAGATAAGGATTGAATAATAAACAAAAATGTATATGTATGATGAAATTATTATCTTTGCATTTTCAACTATGATAAGTTTTGATTTTGTGTTGGTGTCAATATTTTATTTTACATATAATTGTTCAATTGTTTATTGTATTATTAACTATTATTTGAGAGATGATTTAATGACAGGGTAAATCATAATTTAATTAAATTATATTCTTAGCAATGAATTGTCTATTTTACAATGATTACAAATAATTTTTTAACATAATTTGATGAACATAAAAATTACTATTTTAAGTTAGTTAAAAAAAATGCTTTTATGAAAATAAGAATATATATATATATATTATTTCGAACATTGCAATATCAAAAGCAACATATATTTTCCTGCAATTTATGTTTTTCATTAACTAAATTATTAGTCCCATTCCATCACATCTTTGATTCAGAATCTCATTCCCTCGCTGGTTCATCATCTGATTTGGAATCAATTCTCCTGGACTTGTGTTCATCCTTTCGACCTCTTTAGAATCGTTAAGATCACCTCTAAATGTGAAATGACTTCATCAAATTTCTTGTTTTGATCCTATGTCAATACTTGCAACTGTTGAATTTATTCATATAGTTTCCTTTCATGTTCTTCAGTAGCCTTGATCTTATTGTTTTCTACCAATTTCTTTACCCCTAAAGAGGCTTTGACACCATTTGAAAGTAGTTTCCTTACAAGGTACTAGAAAAAGAAAGGGAGAAGTAGAAGAAATTGTAAGGAGAAGAGTTTAGGCATGATTCTGCAAATTGTTCATTAGTTATTACTTGAGTTCCAAGGAATTGACACACCAACATTTATACAATATTGTCTTCTCGTCCAACTAGCTAATCCAACTACTAATTACTTTGCTAACAAGTAACATCACGTGTGAATTAATTCCTCCACATGCAAAACGTGTTGCTAACTGTCAGGTCTTTTATTCTGCTGCGTTCTCCTCTGTTGCTTCAAAACTGCCAGCGAACCGTCACGCTGTAACACAGACATCTGACATATCCAAAACAAGGTAGTTGAAATTCGAAGCCAATTATGCACACCAGACTTCGACATGCCAAATGTTCAATATAGATTGGGTATTTCAAGTTTCAACAAAAAACATGTAATTCATAGTCTGCCTTGTAGATGTTTAGTAGTTATGTCGAATTGCTACCATCCTTTGTGCTCCCCAGTTCTCGAGTTCCTAAGCAAGAAGCAGGAAAGGACCACGTCCAGATATTGCTGCAGAACCCATAGCCCCAGATCGGCGCATCCCATAATCCTCCTCATCCAGGGACTCAGAGTCCTGGTGATATCATTATGAAAGCGGGTGCCACTACTCTGCCCTCTATCAAACGACCCCAAAGATAAGAAACCATCACCCAGGGATGAATCAGAATCGTAACCGTTATGAGCACCACTATACCCTGGCTCGATCACATAATCACCAAGCACTAGTGCCCCTGCTTTCGATGACATAATTGTGCTGATTACATAGTTTCGCTCTCTTTCACATTCAAGTTTTTTCCATTTTTCTTCGAGTACAGGGTTCACAGCTCGGTGTCATGCCAAAGGGTGCTTCGCCTTAACATGCTTCCTGAGCTGCTTATAAGTTCCAGCAAATGAGCACTTATTCTGCATGCAGGTTCTTTTCTTGGCATTGAAATGCTTACGAGCTGGTTCCACCACTGTCAAACCCTTAACCTGCCCTCGACAAAGTGGGCATAAAAGTTCTAGAACCTGCACCCTCTCATAGGTTGGCTCCGCATGCAAGCTGAAACTTGAATGATCCATTGAACTGTTTTCTTGCTGAACCCCTTCTGTAGTAGTTACTTTTGTGCAAGATTTCTCGTATTGTTCAAAAACGGCGACTAGTGGCACACATATATGGACGGCAGCCCTTGTTGTAAGAGGAGCGAAGGACAAGCACTGCATTGTGAGGATGCTCCAGAAAAACAGAGCAGGTTGCACCATTCCAATCTTTTTTTCTCTGAAGCTTTTGAATGTTTTTTTCTTCAAGTGGCAATCTTTACCAGCCCTCCGGGAGCAAGGTGACAGCACATATGGCATCACTCTCTGCCAACGGGAATCAGCCTTGCATCGCACCTTGTTAACTTTCACCATTCTCAGGGGAAACCTAAAATGAGAGAGAGATCAGATCAAATTCATTCATATTATATACGCTACTGCAATTTTATCCAAATCCATTTATTACATGGCAGATGTTAAAATACAGAATTTGTGTTTAAACCTTCAGTTTTACTCTATGCAGACCTCAGAATACAAGAGGTAACCATTCAGCAAAAAGCAGTCATTGGAAAAATACAAAAACATCAGTAAAAAGAAACAGAATACGAAGTTTCTAGCACCTTTATTGTCAAAGACAAATACTAAGACACGTCCATCAACTGAATGAAGAATATATCAAAATACGTTGATACTCCTTTGAAAACTCGAATCTCAAAATGTTCAGCAGTGTACTCAGTTATTGGTATTCTGAGGATGATCGGCACGCAAAACAAAAAAAAAAAAGAAAAAAGAGGACTCCTTCAACTATTTATATTATTTAAACAATTGGCGCTGAAAAAATAGAATAACTAGCACATCCACCAACGTCCACTCATTGCATCTAATTATAAGCTTTTTCAGTATAGAAAACACAATGGAAATGCCTCCGCAATATAAAAGTGATAATTCATTGCAGCAGTTAATCGTAGTCGTCACTACTAGAAAATCTATGAAAACCAACAAAGATATTAATAAAATTTTATCATCAATATTTTTTATCAAAAAATTAATTTTATCTTTATTTCTATCGATATAGACTAACAAAAAATATCTGTCAACAATACAATCGGTGTATATTAATAAAATATATCCATCAGTATATATTGACCTTATTACCAATGAATTATATAGCTTTTTGTAAAGTTGCAATGGTGTAATAATATGAATTTTTTTCAAATAATATTACCGACAGAATGACCAAGAGATTCAAGCCGGAATCTTCGTACAATGACGTGGCACATTCACTAGTGGAATCATTAACGAGTGTATCAACAGAATGTGTTCATCTGTAATTCCATCAATAAAAGCTATTATAAACCCACTCCGCCAATACTCTCTTTTTTTATTTTTCTTTCTTCTTTTTTTATCCCACCTCTCCCCTCCCAAACTGCAGTCAACCACCCATCCCATCTCTCCCTCTCTTTTCAATACAAGCACTCAAGTTTCATATATTTTTGTACGTGGTTATAACATTTGTTCTTATGAAATTTTTTATTTTTATAAGTAAATCTATCCTTTTTAGTTTTAACATTTAAATATGAATTTAATTTTCTTTTGGTATATGTATTTTGTTAACTTATGTACTTGTTTGATTATTATTTGTCAAATAAACTTGTAGTATGAATGTATAATTTTAGAGTTGATATAATTTGTTTTAGATTTTATCAAATTATATTTGTTTATAAATTGTTGAAACTATGTTTGGATTACATCGAATTAGATGTGTTATGATGAAATAAATAATAGCTTATTTAATGGGTCCGTTTTAATTTTTATCAATTCTATTGCAAAATTATGATTTTTATAAATTTATATGTGTATAAATTTATACGGGCATTGATAGTTGATAATTGATAATGAATATTTAACATAAGTATTTTTTTAATTTATTGGATAATGTCGGGGCAAACCAATATTTTTGTCATGTTTATTTATGTAACATAGTTAATTAATATATGTTGTTATCATAATTTTATAAAGGTTAGATAGAAATCATGGATGATCGTTCATGGATGTATCTAGACTCACCTCAAGGATTGCGAAGGATGAATTATTGTAACGGGATTCAGGATTTTATTAATTTTGCAACATCTATCCTAAGGAATTTTATTGATGGCGGTATTAGGTGTCGATGCAGGAAGTGTAAAAATAAAAAAGTTTATGCTTCAAGATGTTGTAATGATGCATCTTTTAACCAGAGGGTTCATAGAGGATTACTTGTATTGATATGCATACATAGAACTATTTATTTCTAATGAGAGCATGGTAGAAAAAGTGGTTAAATTAACTTTTAATGCTAGCAACATGTATAAAGTTAGAAATGATGACAATAATGCTTATAGGAATATGGTTATGGATGCAATGAGAATGAGTGAAGGTAATGTTAGTGAATGTTCAATTATAGAAGAAGAACCTAATGCAAACGCAATAAGGTTTTTTGATATGTTGAAAGATTTTAAAAAACCATTATAGGATGACTGCATAAACCATAGTAAATTATCAGTTGTAACGCAGGTGTTCACTATCAAGTCAAATTACAGGTTAAGTGAGGCCAGTTATGACAAGATTATCAAATGGGCAAGAAGCATTTTACTTGAAGGGAACAGGCTAAAAGAGAATTTCTATCCTGCAAAGTTGATGAATCCCTTGGTTTAGAATACTAGAATATTGACATGTGCCCTAACTTTTATATATTATACTACCTTGAAAATTTTGAGCTGGTCAAGTACATGACATGTGAGAATTCTCATTACAAACCTAAAACTAGCAGAGGAAAGACTCTCGTGACATATAAAAAGCTTAGATACTTCTCAATCACACATAGACTATAGAGGTTATTTATGTCACTAAGGACTGTGGAGCACATGACATGGCACCAATCTCATCATACCATTAATAGAGTGATGATGCATCCTTTTAATGGTGAAGCATGGAAACACTTTAACAGTGTGTATCTGTACTTTTCAGCTGAATCAAGGAACATACATCTTGGATTATGTACAAACAGATTCAACTTGTTTAGGTAATTTGTTACTCCTTATTCTTATTGGTCGGTCATACTAATGGTTTATAACTTATCAATAGGGATGTGTATGAGGCTAGAATTATGTTTTTATTTATGGTTATACCAGGTCTGAACAGTCCATGGTGAAATATAAATGTTTGTCTTTGACCGTTGATTGATAAGTTGACGTAGCTATGGTCATCAAGAGCTTTGTCTTATTATATCTCGAGAAAACAGAATTATGTTATAAGTGCAGCTTTGATATGGACTATCAATGATTTCCCAACTTATAGAATGATTTCTAATTAGAGCATATATGAAAAACTAGCATGTCCATATTATCTAGAGAACAACAAGGCATTCATGCTAATGAACAGGAGTAAAGTTTTTTTTTTTTACTATCACCATCGTTTCTTGCTGCAAAATCACAAGTATAAAAAGAACATAAAGGATTTCTTTGTTGGTAAATTTGAAAAGGATGTTGCACCCCTTCATCTTTCTAGTGAACAATTACATGATGTTGTGTTAGAGTACAATGACATTGTGTTTGGTCTCTAATCAAGTAAGCATAAGTTTTTTGGTTTTGGTTTGACCCATAATTTAGTGAAGCGAAGTATCTCTTGGGAGTTTTCTTATTAGAAGATTAATCTTCTCCACAATAACCTTGATGTTATATGCATTAAAAAGAACATGTTTAAGAACATTTTCAACACTGTTATGGATGTGAAGGGGAAGACAAAAGATAACATCAAGGCTAGATTTGATATAGCGTTGTTATGTAACCGTAAAAATATAGAATTGTAACACGACCAAAAGATTGATGTCTTCTCTCAAGTGTAGGAGTGTTGAAGTAATAAATAACCCAACAAGACCAGGTCAAACAGAGGGATATTAATTGTATAAATTATAAACAACAATTATTAACAATAACAACAATAATAACAACAACAATAATAATAATAACAATACTACTAATAGTAGTAGTAGTAGTAGTACTAATAATAATAATAATAATAATAATAATAAAGAAAAAGAAGTCGATGAGAACTTTGAGATGAAAGATCAATCTAAAGATTAGACAATGATAACAATAAGTATCAAGGTTAGAGGATCCACTAATGGTACGTCAAACAAGTATAGTATAAACTCTTATTACTCAATTGGAAACCACACACAAAGGAGATTTCAATTATATTATAAATTATTAACATGATTACATTAGTTATCTTATTTGAATAATGCTAATACTTGTAAATGTTGTCATGCATTCATGATTATGACTTATGTTAACAATAAATCAAGTTCCTTTCATAGCTCAAGTGTCAGATATACCATATAGTATAGGCTGTGAAAATGTCAAACATTTGTTGTACCAAATGTTATACAACATAAGTCTAGATTAGTTATTCAGCAAGCAAAGTATTAAAGAGTAAATAAGATAACAAATACAAAACATGTTAGTATCAACTATGTTAAGTTTACACTATACATATTATTACACCATTAGTGTAACCTTTTTACCTTGACATAATAAACTTAACTCAACATAATAAAAGAAAAATAAATAAATAACATAAGAACATAAATAAGATAAAAGTTAACTAAGTAAAGGAAAAGAAATGAAAGGCATAAATTTGATATTAATGAAAGCAAAACATAAGCAATACAAAAATATAAAGAGAGAGAGAGCAAGAGCAAGAGCATGATCTTGATCTAAAAACCAAAATACCTAAATACGTGGCAAATGTCTCTTTTTATGTGCCAAAATTAGGAACTATTGATTTGATGACTAATTAATGAGTGGGTGGCCAACTCTTAACTTGGTAACAATCATTATCTTCTTTTATCTGCCAAAAATATCATTGATAATGTTAAAATTGGAACTACCTGAAAACATGAAAGTTATAGGAAATTATCTGAACTTTCCAACAAACAAAATGGAGTTCATTTGGTCTTCTAAAATGCCAAATATGAAAGTTGTAGGCCTTTGTCTTATCTTTTCATCCATATAAAGTAGACCTAAATCCAAGATCTACAACTCCAGATATCACCTAATTATTGAACAGTGTTCCGGTTTGGACTATACTAGTATCTCTTTTATAAGTTTGGCCATCTCTTTGTCCTTTCAATTTCAGTTCTTAAAGTTATCAATCAATTCTTTCATTTATGTGATAGGCCTGCATTTAAAATGAACATTTATAAAAGATTAAAGGTATCTTATATTATTAGATATGTTATTATAAAACATGTTTTAGTTAAGGAGTTATTGATACTTCAAGTGCAAAATGATGATATAAAACCTTGATAAAAATATACTTTTAAGCATTAATTACCCCCCCAATGAGCTTATTACTAGTCCCTAGTAATCAAAGCATTAAAATAAACAAATAATTTGCAAATTCCATAAAGCAAGGTATTCATCATTCAACTTCGATTAATTTATCTAGATAAACAATATCTTATTAGATTTATAAATCTGCTCAATACCTCTTAAACAAGATATTAATAAACCTTTCTTTTGTGCTTAATATATCAACACATGGTTATGGGGCTTTTCTTGAAAGAAAACTAAATTTTTGTTCTAATGTTTAAGGTTAACTTCCTTGGGTTGGGATTATTTTTTTTCTTTTTTTATTTTTTTAATATATATATGTATTGAGACACCCCTACAAGCTTAGTAACTCGGGTTGCAGATACTAATACGTAGATAATGCAATGTTTGTTTTCCTTAAACTTAGGGAGACTACAAAACCAAACTTATCTATTATTTTATTATTATCATCTACTTTGCTTCTTTTTTTTTTTCAAATTATATGCTATCCCTTTTCTTTAGTTGTAACTTTTAATAAAAGAACATAAATAATGTAATAATTCAATGTGCAACCCACAATCATATATTAAAGTGTGTGTGTAAAAATTAAGGTTTAAAAATACATGTTAAATGAGTATATGAGCTGAATTAAGTGATATTAATGCAAAAGTTTGTAAACTTAAACATTTCAAAAAGTATTATAATAGACCATGTTAAGAATAGTTACTAAGATACGTCTCAAGAGTCACTTTAACAAAAAAAAAAGCTCTTTTACTTTGCCATCCTAGTAACAACAATTTTGCGCATGCTTTATGAAATAAAAAACATAATTAGTTAAAAAAATGTTGTCAACTACTACTCTCTCCATCCAACCAAAACAAGACATTGTCCTTAATATTCTAAACTAAAAAGATATAATATAGAAGACATCACCTGAAATAACAAACACTAACAAACCTGAAACACACTTAAATAAATATAAAAAAGAATAAAACACAATAATAAAAGCAAAAGACACAAAGATTCACAAATAAAAACTGAAATCCAATCTAAGCTTTTTACAGTTTTCCATAGATGATCAATTTATGCGACTCATGGAGATATCAATTACAGGAATGCAAGATTATAGTTGGTCAATCAATTATTCAGCAGTCGCAGTAGAGATTATGATTTGTCATGTAGAAGATGTTAGAAATTCTTGTTCCACAATATGATCAAGAAAAGATAATAACTTATCATAATAAACATTAACATTTAACAGACCTATAGGTTTATGGTGAATATGTAGTTGGGCCCAAGATGAAATATAAAATATCTCCTCCAATATGCCTAGACCACTTGTTAAGGCAATGAAGACATCAGTATGGTTAAACATTGCATTCATTCGAGCAGACATTATGGAGACATGTAGTTCCTTTCTAATTGTTTTTCCAATGATATCCCTTTGTGCCAAAGCTTTGGGGATAACCCTTAAAACTTGATTACCTCCTAAAAATACAGTTATTGACACACTTCTTATTAACTTAAGATTGTCTCCCCCATACACTAAATGAATCTTTCTCTTAGCTAGCACCTAACCAAGATGATTTGCTGATTTTAAAAACTCATTTTCTTTTTTAGGACTAGATCCATCGAAAACACAAATATTTCTTTTATGATGACCTGAGAAACTTATCATTTCTACACATTTCTATATTTATTGAATGTATGAGTTAAGTAGAAATGAAAGAAAGAAATAGAGGATTTTATAGATAAGAAATTAAAAAGGCAATCATATCACCTCCATGTTAGCCAGCTAGTGTCTTACACATACTCTCTCTCTTTTTTTATTTATTTAATTTTAAAAAAACATGTGTATATACAGGTAGTTGTTATTGTAGCTCACATCATCCCTTGGTTTTATATCTAAAAATGACTTAAATGCCCTCTATGGGTCAGGGATAGGCTTTCCATCTAGTTTTCTTAAAAACTGGTATACAGGATTTTTTTTAGTTAGATTCCCAAGACTTAGTCGATCATGTTTCTATGAAAATAGGGTCATAAATCATGAATTGCATAATGCTCATCTCCACTAGAATGTGTCTCAAGAGTTAATTGAAGATTATCTAAAGACTCCTTACTCAGGCCATCCTTAATGAATTGTATTTTATTTTCACGATTTATAGATGTCATTCCTAAAGAATAACATTTTGTATTACAAGTCCATCTAGCATATCGATAACAGACTTTCAGTCGTTTTGCATCACATTTCTTTGCAAAAGTGCTTTTACCTGTTCCAAGCATGTGTTAAATGAAGGAATTAGAGGACTCACCTGATAATCAGACCTTCATTTCTATCAACCAGCGAATATCTTTAAGAATTCCATGATTTATTAACAACCTCAAACTTGCACATCTAGCATGATATATTTTTATAATTGCATTCTGAGACAGAGCGAGAAAATACTTTTTTAATTTTTTAAGATTAGTGTCCATTTTCAAATGAGAATTGAAAGAGAGATTCAAAAAATTGCACAAATATATACACAGATATCAGTTATTATAAAGTACTGATGTCTACCATTTGAATGGGGTGAGAGAAACTAGCAAAAATCACTCAAAAAATCACAAAAACAATGTGAGGAAAAAAAATCAATTTTTATATATAAGTTCACCTAATTCAATAGAGTCATTTTCAAATGAAAAATTATCAAAGTAAACTTTCAAATGATGTCCATTTACCTTGAAAACATTGTCATTCTTTGGATTTTCGATATCACAAGCCCCATATGGATACACATATTTCACAAGAAAAGAACTGCTCCATCTTGATCTTAGTTTTCCAGGAAATAAATGCAATCGAGAATTATAAAGCAAGACTTTTTTACCAACATTGAATGTTTTTCTTGGTATTTTCTTATCATGAAACTCTTTGACTCTTGCTTTATGAATTTTTGAATTTTCATATGCATAATTTGTTATTTCCTCAAACTCATTTATTTATAATTTTTATAGTTGACTAGCATCATCAAGATTTGAATTGAAAGCTTTAATAGCCCAATAAGCTTTATGTTTAAGTTCCACGAGCAAGTGACAATATTTTTTATAGATTAGTCTATAAGGTGACATACCTAATGATGTTTTATAAGCAGTTCGATAAGCCCAAAGTGTATCATTAAGTCTTAAAGACCAGTCTTTCCTATTAGGGTTCACTATTTTCTCCAAGATATGTTTGATCTCCCTATTAGCAAGCTCTACTTGTCCACTTGTTTGAAGGTGATAAGGGATAACAACTTTATATGTGATTCCATATTTCTTCATCAAAAACTCAAATGGCTTATTGCAGAAATGTGTTCCACCATCACTTATCATTTCTCGAGGGATTCCAAATCGACTTAAAATATTTTCTTACAAAAACTTTATCACTATTCTGTGATCATTGTTTCGACTTGGAATTGTCTTTATCCATTTTGAGACATAATCGACTATGACTAATATGTACAAGAAACCAAATGATGGAGGAAAAGAACCTATGAAATCTATACCACAACAGTCAAATATCTCAATGACAAGAATAGGATTTAAAGGCATCATGTAATGTTTTGAAATAAATCTCAACTTTTGACAATATTCACAAGTCTTGTAGAATACATATAAGTCTTTATTAATGAGAAATCCACTTTGTAAGATTTTTGCATTTGTCTTTCTTGATAAGAAAGGACCCGCACATGCCTTAAAATGACAAAATTTAATGACATTACTTACCTCATTATCGGGAATACATCTTTAAAATATTTTGTTAGGATAATAGTTGAATAAATATAGGTCATCCTAATAAAAGTTCTTCACTTCAATGAGAACTTTCTTTTAAAAGTTCTTCACTCTCATAAAAGTTCTTCACTTCGTTCAAGAACTTTCATTTACCTTAGGTACTCCAATGCGCTGACAATTATCCTAGAACAAGAAAATTGACAATATTAGCAAACCAAGGCATTGTAAAGATAAAAAGTAAAGATTCATCTAAAAGTAGTCATCAATTGGTGTGATGTCAATTTTCAAATATGTTATCAATATTGACAAATGATCTGTGACAACATTTTTTGTGCCTTTCTTATCTTTGATTGTGATATCAAATTCTTGAAGTAACAAAATCCACCGCATCAATCTAGCCTTAAAATCTTTCTTGGAAAGAAGATATTTCAATGCTGCATGATCACTAAAAAAAACAACAGGTGAGCCAACAAGATAAGATCTAAATTTTTCAGATGCAAATACTACTGCAAGTAATTCTTTTTTAGTGGTGGTGTAATTTATTTAAGCACTATTTAAAGTTTTACTTGCATGGTAAATCACATAAGGTTTCTTATCTTTTCTTTGTCCTAAAATAGTGCCTATGGCATAATCACTAGCATCACATATTATTTCAAAAGCTAATGACCAATCAAGAGGTTGAATGACAAGACCACAAGTAAGCATAGTTTTAAGTTTAGCAAAGGCTTCTTCACAATATTTAATCCATTCAAAAATATTATCCTTTGTTAGAAGGTTAGTTAAGGGCTTAAATATTACACTAAAATCTTTAATGAACCTTCTATAAAAACCAGTATGTCCCAAGAATGATCTATCATCTTTAATAGATTTTGGTGTTGGTAAGTTAACAATTAACTCGATTTTAGATTTGTCAACCTTAATTTCTTTTGATGAAATAATGTGACCAAGTACAATGTTGTTTGTTACCATAAAGTGATATTTTTCCCAATTCATTATAAGATTCTTCTCTTCACACTTGCTCAAAACCATTTCTAAATTAGTCAAACAATCATCAAATGAATCGCCAAAAATAAAAAAATCATCAATAAAAATCTCAAGAAAATATTCAACCATATCATTAAATATATTAAGTATGGATCTTTGAAACATGGCTAGTGCATTATATAATCCAAAAGGTATCCTTTAATATGCAAAAGTACTAAATAGACATATGAAAGTAGTCTTATCTTGATCTTCCAACGCAATTTTAATTTGGTTGTAACCTGAATAGCTATCTAAGAAATAATAAAATTCATGACTTACAACTCTTTCTAGGATTTGATCCATTAAAGGTAAAGAAAAATAATCTTTTTTAGTCATTGAATTAAGTTTCCTATGGTCAATGCACATGTGCTAACCAGTAACAGTCCTAGTGGGAATTAACTCATTGTTTTCATTTGTTATCATAGTGATTCCAAACTTCTTAGGTATAACTTAGGTAGGACTTATCCATTTCCTATCAAAAATAGAATAAATAATTTCATTATCTAAAAGTTTAATGACTTCATTTTTCACTACTTCTTTCATATTAAGATTGAGCCTTTGTTGCATTTCCTAAGAGGGTTTGGCATTTTTCTCCAAATAAATTATATGTGTACAAATCAAAGGACTAATTCCTTTTATGTCAGCTATGGTCCATCCTAATGCATTTTTGTGCATTTTAAAAGTTTGTAATAACTTACCTTATTGATATGCATTAAGTTTGGAAGAGATTATTAATAGAAAAGTTTAATTTTCTCCTAAAAATGAGTATTTGAGATTGAATGGCAATGACTTCAAATTAGGTTTGGGTGGTTAAACACATGAACGTATGGACTTAATTGATCGTGGTGGCAATTACTCAATTTGTGGTCTCCAATTACTTGCCTTTAATTCCTCCTAAAAATAAATCATTTACAAATCATCATATTCATCAATCTCAATTTCAATAAAAGTGGTTTGAAATTGACCATGAATTAGTTTTTTAGTAAAATCCACTTCTTATAAATCATTATCATCTCTAGGTTGCTTACAAATGTTGAAAATATTCATCTCCAATGTCATGTTTCCAAATGATAGTTTCATTAATCCATTCATACAATTAATCAGTGTATTAGAAGTTGCAAGAAACAAATGTCCTAAAATAATATAAAATAAATTACATGCTTCAACAGGTTATGTGTCTAAAACAATAAAATTCATAAAATAAATGAATTTATCAACTTGTACTAAAACATCTTTAATTATTCCTCTAGACACTTTTATAGATCTATCAGCAAGTAAAAAAGTTATAGATGTTGGTTTTAACTCACCTAGATTGAGACTTTGAAAAACTGAATATGGAAGTAAATTCACACTAACTCCAAGATCAAGTAAGGCTCTTTTAATTTTATATTCTTCAATAAAGCAAGAAATTATAGGACAACCAGGGTTTTTATATTTCAAAGCATTATTTTTCTAAAGAATGGCCCTAACTTGTTCGGTCAAAAAGGCTTTATTTTTCACATTCAATTTTCTCTTCACAATGCATAGATCTTTCAAAAATTTAGTATAAAAAGGAACTTGTTTAATAGTATCCAGTAAAGTTTTATTGATCCTTACTTGTTTGAAAGTTTCAAAGATTTTAGAGTTATGATTGACTTTTCTTTGTTTGGTCATAGGATGAGGAAATGGATGTGCTGGCGGGGAATCAGTCTTTTTTTTGCAATATTCGTATTCAACCCCTTCCTTACCCTCAGAGATTGACTCATCATCTTTCTCACAAGGTTCAAAAGTGGGTTTTTCAATAACTTTACCACTGCGAAGAGTAACGACTGATTTGACATGATTCATGTGTTAGGTTTCGATACTACTTGTATTGTATTGTATTGCCCCTTGTAATTTTATTGTGGTTGGGATGGAAACTTACCTTTCTCTTGAAAACTGAGAGCAAATGTCAATTTACAAGAGTATTTTTAAAATCTGTCATGTTTTGAACAAGTTGAGTACTGATTATCTCTTTCTTTTCAATGAATACATGCAATATTTCCTCAAAATTTCTTCTAGGAGGTGAAGCATAATGAGGTGCTTATCTATAAGAATTTTGAAAATTATGGTGTGCTTAAAACGAACGTTGTGAAGTTTGTACATTGTTATTGTCACTCTTCTAAGTGAAATTTAGGTGATTTCTCCAATCAAAGTTGTATGTTTGTGAGTATAGGTTTTGATTAAGCCTTTGAGAACTGTTTAAAACATAGGTTTGTTCATGGAGACATTCCTTAAAAGAAGGCAAGGTTGGACAGTGATTGGTTGAGTGTTTATCTGTTTTACATATTTGACACATAATGTTTTTAACATATTTTAATTGACTATCCTTTTTCAATTCTAGTGCCTCAACTTTTCTAGCTAAAGATGCAAACTTGGCTTGGAGGTCATGATCTTCCCTAAGGTTGCACATACTTCCACTAATGTATAAGGTTGTGTTTTACTTGGTACCTCATAAGTACCCGCAGTGTCTTAATTTTGAGTATTTTCAGCTAACAAGTCTAAGTGTTCCATCATTTCATCAGGGTTTTTATATTTAAAAGTTCCATTACATATCAATACAACCATTTACTTATCTCTAAGTGTTAACCTTTCATAAAAATGTGAAATTAATCTCTACATTTCAAAACCATAATAACAATAAGTATTAAGCAAGTCTTGATACCTATCCTAACATTTGTAAAATGTTTCTCCTGGTTTTTGAGTGAAAATGGTGATTTGTCTTTTGAAAGAATTTGTTTTGTGAAAAAGAAAAACCTTCTATAAAAACTATTATTGCATTTCATCCCAGGTATAAATAGATCCTGGTCTTAAATTTTATAGTCATCTTTTAGCTTTATATTTTAATAAAAAAGGAAAAAACTTTAATCTGATGGTATTCATGCTACAATTTAAGTTATTATAAATGTTACAGACCTCCTTTAATTCTCTTAAATACAAATATAGATTTTTCAAATATAATTCATGAAAAGAAGGTAAAATTTGAATAATATATATCTTAAAATTAAAATAAAATGCATCAGGAGAGAAAACTATGCATGATGGTGTACTTCTTCTTGTGGGATTCTTGTGGTCTCTAAGTGTTCTAACACCATTATTCTCATTATTCTCATTATAAAGCGATTGATTATCTTCTTCAACCATAATTCCTGAAAATAATGAGGATACCCCATAAGGTCTACCACTTAATGTACATGACCACACTCTCACCACCACGTGTAGGAGTAGAATAAAAGGAGGAAGAAACAAAAAAAAGGAGAAACAAAATAAAAGAAACAAAGTTATATACAAGAAAAGCAAAAAGATAAAATAAAATAAAAACTATAATTTATGCAAGAATTTACCTCCCCGGCAACAACGCCAAAAACTTGACATGACCAAAAGATTGATGTCTTCTTCTAAGTGCAAAAATGTCGAAGTAATAAATAACCTAGTAAGACTAGGGTTGAACCACATGGAGGTTAATTGTATAAATTATAAACAACAACAACAACAAAAAAAGAAGTTGATAAGAACTTTGAGATAGAAGATTAATGTAAGGATTAAATAATAATAATAATAAATGTCAAGGTTAGAGAATCTACTAATGGTATGTCAAACAAGTATAGTATAAACTCTTATTATTCAATTGAAAACATTACACAAAGGAGGTTCTAATCAAATTATAAATTATTAACATGATTACATTAATTATCGTATTCGATTATAACTTATGTTAACAACAAATCAAGTTTCTTTCATAACTCAGGTGTCGATTATACTATATAGTATGGGCTATGAAAGTACCGAGTATTTGTTGTACCAAGTATTATACAACATAAATCTAGATTAGTCATTTAACAAGCAAAGTACTAAATGTGAATAAGATGACAAATATAAAACATGTTAGTATTAAACATTAAGGTCCATGTTGAGTTTACACCATACTTATTCTTACACCATTAGTGTAACATTTTCACCTTGACATAATAAACTTAACTAAACATAATGAAAAAAAGAAAAATAAATAAACAAAATAACTACATAAATAAGATAAAAGTTAACTAAGATAAAAGTTAACTAAGATAAAAGTTAACTTGATAATAATAAAAGCAAAACATAAGCAATACAAAGAGAGAAAAGAAAAGCATGATCTTGATATGAAAAGCAAAATGCATAAATGCATGGCAAATGCCTTCTTTTAGAGGCCAAAATTGAGTACTATTAATTTGATGACTAATTGATGAGGGGGTGGTCATTTATTGACTTGGTGACAATTCTTATCTTCTATTGTCTACCAAAAAAATTATTGATAATGTTAGAATTGAAATCACTTGAACACATAAAAGTTGTAGGAAATTATCTTAAATTTCCAAGAAAAGAATATGGATGTTATTTGGACTTCTAGAACTCCAGATATGGGCCAAACACTAAACAGTGTGTGGGCTATAGGACAGATTCAAACTTCTTTGTTGTTACTACTATTTGGACTTGAAAATGGCCTCTTTAAATCGTAGACTCCATATAAAAGTTATAAACCAATGTCTTACCTTTCCATCCATATAAAGTACACCTAAATTTAAGATCTATAGCTCCAGATATGACCCAATTACCAAACATTGTTCTGGTTTGGACTACACCAACATCTCTTTTCTAAGTTTGGTAATCTCTTTGTCCTTTTAATTTAAGTTCTTAATGTCATTAATCAATCCTTTCATTTATGTGATAAGCCTATATTTAAAATGAACATTTACCATAAATTAAAGGTATCTTATATTATTAGATATGTTATTATAAAACATGTTTTAGTTAAGGGGTTATTGATACTTCAAGTGCAAAATAATGATATAAAATCTTGATAAAAATATACTTTTAAGTATTAATCATGCAATCCATAATCATATGTTAAAGTGCGTGTGTGTGAAAATAAAGGTTTAAGAGTCTTGTTAAATGAGTATATAAGTAGAATTAAGTGATAACAATACAATAAAGTGTAAACCTGAATATTTCAAGAAGTATTTTGATAGACCTTATTATGAATATTGCAAATAACCCTTGAAAAATGTTAATCAAAATACATCTCAAGAGTCGATAAAATTCCTTCTTACTATGTCATCTTAGTAATAATAGGTTGTAAATGGTTTATGAAAAAGAAAATACAGTTAGTTTTTTTATAACAACTAATACCCTCTCCTCCCAACCAAAATGAGACATTTTCCTCAATGTTTTAAAGTAGAAAGATAGAGTATAGAAGACATCACCTGAAACACCAAACATTGGCAAACTTGAAACACACTTAAACAAATATAAGAACCACAAAACACAAGTAATATGTTATTAATAAAACTAAAAAGTACAAGTTTTTATAAACTAAGACTCAAATCATAGTTGTGATTATGGCGCACATCTTCCCTTAGTTTTACATCTAAGAACGACTTAAACATCTTTTATAGGTCAAGGATAGGCTTCCCATTCAGTTTTCTCAAAAACTAACAAACATGGTCTTTTTTAATTAGATTTCCAAAAGTATGTCGAGCATGTTCTTTATGGAATAGTGGTCATAAATCATGAATTGCATGATGCACATCTCCACTAAGATACGTGGCAAGAGTCAATAGAAGATTATCTAAAAACCCCTTACGTAGACCATCCTTAATGAAATTTTATCTTCAAGGTTTATAGATACCATTCCTAAAGAACAACATGTTGCATTAGAAGTCCATTTGGCACATCTGTAACAGACTTTTAGTTGCTTTGCACGACGCTTCTTTGTAAAAGTATTTTTACCTATTCTAGACATATGTGAAATGAAGAAATTGAAGGATTCACCTGATAATCATATCTTTGCTTCAATTAGCCAACAAATCTCTTAAATAATTCTATAGTTTATTAACAACTTCAATCTTACACACCTAACTCAGTAAATTTTTGTATTCATATTTTGAGGCAAAGCGAGATAATATTTTTTCAATTTTTCAAAAGTCGTGTCCATTTTGTAAGATGAGAAGTGGAAAAGAGATGCAAAGAAAAAAAAGAACAAAGAATTGAATAAATATATATATACAGATATCAATTATCATAGGAAACTAAAAGAATTAAATTAAGTCACAGAATACCGTTATCCATCATTTAACTGAGGTGAGAGAGACTAGCAAATCAAGAGTAAAAAAAAAACATAAAAATAATATGAGAAAAAATAACATAATCAATCTTTATCTACAAGATCATTTAAACCAATGGATTAATTTTCATTAGGAAAATTATCAAAGTAAGCTTTCAAACAAAGTCCATTTACCTTAAAAACATTGTAATTCTTTGGATTCTCAATATCAAAGACCCTATAAGGTTACATATATTTCTCGGTAAATAGACTTCTCTATCTTGATCTTAGCTCTTAAGGGAATAAATAGAGTTAAGAATTATAAAGCAAAAGGTTTTTACCAGTATCAACTTTTTGACAATTTTCACAAGTTTTGTAGAATGTATGCATATCCTTGAATATGGTGGGCCAATAAATCCATTTTGAAAGATTTTTATAGTTGTTTTTTTTATGAGAAATTATTCTCACATGCTTTAAAATGACAAAGTTTAATGACACAACTTACCTTATTGTCAGAAATCCATCTTTGAAATATTTGACTAACACAATGTTTGAATAAGTTAGGGTTATCCCAATAAAGTTCTTCACTTCGTTCAAAAACTTTCCTTTATCTTGGGTATCCAATGAGCTGGCAAATCTTCTGAATTAAGAAAATTGAAATTTTTATCATACCAAGACATTGGATAAAGAAAAAGTAAAGATTTGTTAAGAAAGTAATTATCGATTAGTGTGATGTTAGATGTCGAATCTATTGTCACTCTTGACAAAAGATTCGCATCAACACTTTTGGTGGCTTTTTCATTTGTGAGTTCTTCCCGAGAATAAATTATTTGCATACTTTATATTCATCAAACTCTGTTTCACTCACGGTAGATTCAAAATGATTATAAACTAATTCTTTAATTTGATCTACTTCTTGTCAATCATTAAAATCTCTAGGTTCCTTGCAAATATTGAAAATATTCATCTCCAATATCATGTTTTCAAATGATAGCTTCATTAGTCCATTCTTACAATTAATCAATGCGTTAGAAGTTGTAAAAAATAGATGTCCTAAAATAACAAGAAATGAATTACATGCTTCAATAGGTTGTGTATCCAAGACAATAAAATCTACAAGATAAATGAATTTATCAACTTATACTAACACATCTTTGATTATTTTTTTAGGCACTTTTACAGATCTATCGACATGTAAGAGAGTTACAGAAGTTGGTTTTAACTCACTTAGATTGAGACTTTGAAAAACTAAATATGAAAGTAAATTCACACTAGCTCTAAGATCAAGTAATGCTCTTTCAATTTTATATTCTCTGATAAAGTAAGAAATTATAGGACAACCAGGGTCTTTTAATTCAAAGCAATATTGTTTTGAAAAATAACATTTATTTGTTTAGCTAAAAAGACTTTATTTTTCACATTCAATTTTCTTTTCATAATGTATAGATCTTTTAAAGATTTAGCAAAAGAAGAAACTTGTTTAATAGCATGTAAAGGTATATTGATCCTTACCTATTTGAAAGTTTCAAAAATTTTAGAGTTATGATTGACTTTTCTTTATTTAGTCATAGCATGAGGAAATAGAAATGCTGAGAGAGAATTAGTCTTTTCATTGTAATATTTAGATTCAATCTCTTCTTTACCCTCAAAGATTAACTCGTCATCTTTCTTATAAAGTTCAAAAATGAGTTTTTTGATAACCTTACAACTACGAAGAGTGATGACTTATTTAACTTGATCCAAAGATTAGCTTCCGAAACTACTTGCATTTGCATTATATTATCCCTTGGGATGTTATTATGGTTGAGGTAGAACTTACCTTTCTCTTGGAAACTTATAGCAGATATTAATTTTGTAAAAGTATCTTTAAAATCCGACATGCTTTGAGCAAGTTAATTATTGATTGTCTCTTGCTTTTCAATGAATACATACAATGTTTCCTTAAAATTTCTTTTAGAAGGTGGAGTATAAGGAGGTGCATATCTATAAGAATTTTGAAAATTATGATATCCTTAAAATGGTGGCTATGAAGTTTGTGTATCACTCTTCCAACTGAAATTTAGATGATTTCTCCGACCAAGATTATACATTTATGAGTATGGGTTGTGATTGAGCCTTTGAAAACTCTTTAAAACATGGACTTGTTCATGTAGACATTCCTTAAACAAAGGAAAAGTTGGATAATCATTAGTTGAGTATTCATTGGTTTCATAAATTTGACACGCAATGTCTTGAGTAGATTTTAATTGACCACTCTTTTTTAATTCTAGTGCCTCGACTTTTCTAACTAAAGATGGAAACTTGGCTTGAAGGTCATAATCTTCCCTAAGGTTACAATTTCTCTAAGGTTATACATACCTCTATTAGATGTATGAGGTTGAGTTTTACTCAGTGCCTTATAAGTACTTGCGGTGTCCTAATTTTAAGCATTTTTAGTCTTAGTACTCTAGTGCTTTATCAGGGTCTTTATCTTTAAAAGTTTCATTGCATATTAATGCAACCATTTGCTTATCTCTAGGTTTTAACCCTTCATAAAAATGTGAAACCAATCTTTATATTTTAAAACCATAATAAGGGCAAGTATTAAGCAAATCTCGATACATATCCCAACATTGATAAAATGTTTCTCCTAGTTTTTGAGTGAAAGTCATGATTTGTCTTTTGAAAGAGTTTGTTCAATGAGAAAGAAAAAACTTCTTTGAAAACTGTTTTTGCATTTCATCTTAAGCACGAATAGATCCAGGTCTCAAATTTTATAGCCATGTTTTAGCTTTATCTTTTAATAAAAAAAAAAGATACTTTAATCTAATGATGTTCATACTACAATTTGAGTCATTATATATGTTGCAGACCTTCTCAAATTCCCTTAAATGCAAGTATGGATTTTCTAAATCTAAGCCGTGAAAAGAAGGTAGAAGTTAAATAATGTTTGGCTTAATATTAAAATGAGATGCAACAGGAGGAAAAACTATGCATAATAGTGCACTTGTTCTTGTGGGATTCATATGATCTCTAAGTATACTAACACGGTTATTCTCATTATGAAGTGATTGATTATCTTCTTCAGCCATATTTTCTGAAAATGATGAGGATACCCTACAAAATCTACCACTTAATGTACGTGACCACACTCTTATGCAGGTGTAGGAATAGAATAAAAAAAAAAGAAAACAAAAGAAATAAAGTTAGATATAAGAAAAGTGAAAAGAAAAAAGATAAATATTATAATTTGTACAAGAATTTACCTCCCCAACAACGACGCTAAAAACTTGACACGACTAAAATATTGATGTCTTCTCCTAAGTGTAGGAGTGTTGAAGTAATAAATAACCCGGCAAGACCGGGGTCGAACCACATGGAGGTTAATTGTATAAATTATAAATAATAATCATATATCAACAACAACAATAATAATAATACTAATAATAGTAATAGTAAATAGTAGTAGTAATAATACTAGTAGTAGTAGTAGTAGTAAATAAGAAGAAAAGGAAAAAAAAAAGGTTGATGAAAACTTTTAAATGAAAGATCAATGTAAAGATTAAACAATGATAACAACAAATATTAATGTTAGAGCAACCACTAATGGTATGTCAAACAAGTATAGTATAAACTCTTAGTATTCAATTGAAAACCATACACAAAGAAGGTTTCAATCAAATTATAAATTGTTAACATGATTACATTAGTTATCTTATTCGAATAATGCTAATAATTGTAAATATTGTTAGACATTTATGATTGTAACTTATGTTAACAACAAATTAAGTTTCTTTCATAGCTCAAGTGTCAATTATACCATATAGTATGAGCTATGAAAGTATCAAGTATTTGTTGTACCAAGTGTTATACAATATAAATCTAGACTAACTATTTAACAAGCAAAGTATTAAAAGTGAATAAGATAACATATACAAAACATATTACTATCAAACATTAAAGTCCATGTTGAGTTTACACTATACTTATTATTACACCATTAATGTAACATTTTCACCTTGAAATTATAAACTTAGCTAAACATAATGAATGAACGAAAAATAAAAAAAATAAGAATATAAATAAGATACAAGTTAACTAAGTAAAGGAAAGGAAATGAGAGGCATAAACTTGATATTAATGAAAGCAAAACATAAGCAATATAAAAGCAAGAGCATTATCTTGATATGGAAACTAAGATGCCTAAATGCATGGCAAATGCCTTCTTTTATAGGCCAAAATTAGAAACTATTAATTTGATAACTAATTGATGAGTGGGTGACCAACTCTTGACTTGATGACAATCCTTATCTTCTCTTATCTGCCTAAAACATCATTGATAACATCATAATTGGAATCATTTGAAAACATGAAAGTTCTAGAAAATTATCTCGTCTTTCCAAGAAAAGAAAATTGAGTCATTTGGACTTCTAAAATTCTAAATATGGATCAAACACTGAACAATGTTCGGGTTGCAAGACAGATTCAGACTTATTCGTTATTGCTATAATTTGGACTTAAAAATAACCTTTTTAAAACTAGACATCTATAAAAGTTATAATTCTATATCTTACCTTTCTATCCATATAAAGAAGACCTAAATCTGAGATCTACAGCTTTAGATATAACCCTATTACCGAACAATATTTCGATTTGAACTGCATCTACATCTCTTTGTCCTTTCAATTTCAATTCTTAAACTTATCAATCAATCTTTTTATTTATGTGATAGACTTGCATTTAAAATAAAAATTTACAATAAATTAAATGTATCTTATATTATTAGATATGTTATTATAAAACATGCTTTAATTAAGAGGTTATTGATACTTCAAGTGCAAAATGATAATATGAAACCTCAATAAAAATATATTTTTAAGTATTAATCAGCAATTAAGCCTAAAGGGGTGTTTTAACACCTAATACCCTAAAGTCAACTGACTTTGGAGCTATTGGCTCAATGTTTGTTATGTGGGTTAAGGAGAAAAGCTTAAGGGAATCAAATATTACACTATCTACATATCAGTATCTGCAACTCGAGTTACTAAGCTCGTAGGGGTGTCTTAACACCCAATGTCCTAACACCAACTGGTCTGGAAGTCATTAGTCGAAGACTCATTACATGGATTAAAGATGCATTGTGTTTCAAGTTATATTTATATATATTAAAAAATAAGAGAAAAAATAATAATAATCTCAGCCCAAATTAGTTAACCTTAAAAATTAGAATTAAAAATTTATTTTCTTTCAAGAGAAGCTCTATAACTATGTGTTGATATATTGAGCACAAAAAAAAGGTTTATTAATATTTTGTTTAAGAGGAATTAAGTAGATATATAAATTTAATAAGATTTTGTTTATCTTGATAGATTAATGAAAGTTGAATGATGAATGTCTTGTTTTGTGGAATTAGAAAATTAGTTTTCTATTTTAACGCTTTGATTATTAGGGACTAGCAATAAGCTAGTTAGGGGTTGTGATTAGTACTTAAAAGTTCATTTTTATCAAGATTTTATATCATTATTTTGCACTTTAAGTATCACTAACTCCTTAACTAAAGCATATTTTATAATAACATATCTAATAATATAAGATACCTTTAATTTATAGTAAATGTTCATCTTAAATGCAAGTCTATCACATAAATGAAAGGATTAATTGATAAACTTTAATTTATGGTAAATATTCATCTTAAATACAGGTTGATCACATAAATAAAAGGATTGATTGATGAGTTTAAATACTGAAATAGAAAGGACAAAGAGAGGGACAAACTTAGAAAAGAGATGTTGATGTAGTCAAACTGAAACACTGTTCAATTATTCGATCATATTTGAAGTTATAGATCTCGAATTTAAGTCCATTTTATATGAATGAAAAGATAAGACAAAAACCTACAACTTTCATGAGATTCCAAGATTTAAAAAAGTCATTTTCAAATTCAAATTATAGCAACAACAAATAAGTTTGAATTTGTCTTGTAGCTCAAACATTGTTCAGTGTTCAACTCATTTCTTGAGTTATAGAAGTCCAAATGACCTCATTTTTTTTCTGAAAAACTGAGATAATTTTCTAGAACTTTCATAAGTACAAGTGGCTCCCATTCTAACATTATCAATGATATTTTATTTAGACAAGAAGATAAGAATTGTTACCAAGTCAAGATGTGGTCATCCACTCATCAATTATTTATCAAATCAATAGTTTCAAATTTTAGCCTATAAAAGGAGGCATTTATCATGTATTTAGGCATCTTGGTTTTCAAATCAAGATCATGCTCTTGCTTTCTTTTTTTGTATTTTTGTAATGTTTAAGTTTTGCTTTCATTAATATCTTGTTTATACCTTTCATTTCCTTTCCTTTACTTTGTTAACTTTTATCTTATTTATGTTCCTATCTTATATATTTATATTTCTCTTCTTCATTATGTTTAGCTAAGTTTATTATGTCAAGATGAAAAAGTTACACTAATAGTGTAAGAATAAGTATAGCGTAAACTCACCATGAATTTTAATGTTTAATACTAACATATTTTGTATTTGTTATTTTATTCATTTTTTAATACTTTGCTTGTTAAATGACTAATCTAGATTTATGTTGTATAGCACTCGGTACAACAAATGTTTTGCATTTTCATAGCACAAACCATATGATATAACTGACACCTATACTATGAAAGGAATTTAATTTACTATTAACATAAGTTATAATCATGAATACCTAACAACATATACAAGTATTAGCATTATTCAAATAAGATAATTAATGTAATCATGTTAATAATTTATAATCTGATTACAACCTCCTTTGTGTGTGGTTTCCATTTGAATAATAAGAGTTTATAATATACTTGTTTGAAATACCATTAGTGGATCCTCTAACCTTGATATTTGTTGTTGTTGTTATTTAATCCTTTCATTAATCTTCCATCTCAAAATTCTTATCAACTTTTTCTTCTTCCTTTTCTTCTTTTATTACTACTACTACTACTATTGTTGTTATTGTTATATTATTTTTTATAATTTATATAATTAACCTCCATATGGTTTGACCTCGATCTTGCCGGGTTATTTATTATTTTCAACACTCTTACAATTAAGATAAATCAATCTTTTGGTTAGTTAATTTGTATTTTTTTTTCCTTTTGCTTAAATATTTTATTAGAGTTTACAACTCTTTATGCCATTTATTTGTTTTTATGTTTTTCAATTATCTTTTCAATTCTCAATTAAAATTAAAAAAAATTAGAATACCGAAAAACAAGTCCACAATTTCCTTAGCATTTTAGTCATTTCCCAGCATAGTAGTCATTTCTTGCCACCGAAGGAGTTACAATTTCCTAAAAGTCACCACTCGATCTTAAATCGTACTTCACCACCATCTTTTTGGATGGATTATCAATCTGTCATCGGTTTTCCTAGGCTTAAAAAAAAAAAAAAAAAAAAAAAAAAAATTCAAAGAAAAAAAAAAAAAAAAAAAAAAAAAAAAGACATCATTAAAGGACTGGCAGCACTCCCCTCTACCCAACCCAGCTCCGTGGACCGAGCAAAAGCTAAGGTTACTGAAAAATCAGATCCAAAAAAAGCCATTCAAACAAAGAGCTTGGCACAGCCCACCCCAATCAGGCTTGGTGCAACCTAAGAAATGGACATTCTTGTGGAAGAGCTTAGTTTATTTTATAGGCAAAGAAATTATTTGGAATATAATATGAACAAAAAGAAAGTAACAAAGGAAAAAATAAAATGATACAATTGCTACAATAATGATGATATATACAAATAGAACACGCTTCCCTATTCCTACAACAATTGCTCTCAAACCTTGCTATTACAAGGGGCAACTTCCCCGATAAAAATAGAAATGAACCCAAGTACTTGCAATGTTACAAAAGTTGACATCAAGAGTTTATTTTTTCCACAAGTTAAAAAATAGTAAAAGCTGTTCGTCGCTCTGTGATGCCGAATCTTCAGAGCAGGGAAAATGAGGGTTCCTTGTTCTTATAACCCCCGACCCCCCCACCCCACCAATGCTTCAAGTTCAATTCAGAAATTATAAGCATGCAGACTTCGAGCCTACAGAATCTGAATCCATGGTTGCCTCCTGTCGATCAGTGTCCACGACCATGTCATCCAACTGGAGTAGTATTGTCATATAAAGGTCCCGTTTGCTTCGTCATGGACAGAACTGTTTCCAATAGCAAACTTATCAAATCAGTGGGCGAAATTGACATGATGGTAAAGGAAAAGAACAAAGCCTCAAGCTCAACAAGAATAATCTCAGATGCAGATTCATGTCCCAACGGGGCAATCAGTGGGCAAAATTGACATGATGATAAAGGAAAAGAACAAAGCCTCAAGATCAACAAGAACAATCTCAGATGCAGATTCATGTCCCAACGAGGCATGGACAAATTAAAAGTTCTATCGAGAACAACCATGGCACAAGTTTCATGACAAATAACTTGTACAATCTGTTGCCAGTCCAGTCAGGTCATCGCTCCAATTAGAAAGTGGAAGATCTCGGGTCAAAATCACATTATTGATTGTTTACATGGAAAAAGAAAAAAGAAAAAGGATGTCAGACATCCCAACAGCAAGCACTTAATGATCTCAGGTTGTTTATCACCCAGAGACACCAATGTAACCCTCTGACAGTATTATTTCTCAAAAAAGGAGCTTTAACAGATAAATGTCTGCCTTTTGAATCAACATCATTGTTCAGGGTTACGAGAAGAGCTATATGAAAATAAAGAAAACTTACTTATCTCTCATGATCAAAATGAACCAAAAATTTCTAAAATCGACGGCCAATATAGGGAGATGCTGAACCCGAGAACGTTGGGAGAGGCCTCTTCACAAATGGATGGTCTAAGAGCATGGCAGCAGTAGGGCGATCATTTGGATTAACTTGTAGGCATTGCAGGATAAAGTCCCGCGCATCATTTGAGAGAGAATCAGGAACAAGTGGAGGAACACCTCTACCAATCCTAAATAATGCCTGCATCTGTTGAGTTACAGAAAGATAAGTTGTTAAAAGTAATTAAAAAAATGGCAGCGTGTAATGGTGCAATGGAATGAATCATGAATCATAAAATTAAGCAGTTTATGCATAAACTAGCTAATGCAAGAACATAACTACCAAGAAGTAGAAGTCTCAAGTTATCTATAAATCTCTCAAGGAAAAATTGGCAACATAATATGATAGTGTATAAAGAAGTGCCACAAATAGTACTCACAGATTCCAATTCAGAATATGGAATCTGACGGGTTAACATCTCCAACACAGTGCATCCCAGACTCCATATATCAGCTGGAAGCCCATATCCTTGGTTTTTATTATTGACAACCTGCAGTACAAATATCAGAATCAGAATTTGGCTGCACAAGTCAAACATGCTAACATTAGTCCAGACTCCAGATTTACACAAAATGGTATTGTTTCAAAAAGCCATGAAACTAGAAATCAGATACAAACTAGAAATGGTTGGAAATCTCAGGGGTAAGGTAATTTTACAAACAAGAGGGATGATCAACATAAACAATGCAGATCTGAAGGACAATTCAATTTTGCCTTTCTCAATAATGTATACCTGAATAGTAACCTGGGAGTTAGAACTAAAACAACCCACACAACAAGATATAAAGAATCCACTGGCGCTGATTATCTCCTTCTATTGTTATCTCAACGAAGGGTTTTAATTTAAGACATTACATAATGGGACAGCTTGACAAGCACATGGCATAACTTTAAGTACCATAGAATGAGAAATAACAAATGGTAAAGACAAACATTGTCCATATTTAATGCAATACAGGATTCCACAATGCATGTTTAGATTCTTCAAAGATCAGGAAGTGAAAACCTCATCCCAACAAATTCCTACTACATCACCACAATAGCCAATAAATAAATAGAGGGATAAAATTATAAATTTCCATAGTATATGTGCAAATGCATACACCCCTTCAACTCTACGCTCTCCCCCATAACCAACCCAGGTAACAGGCTCCAAACCCCTATGACCTATCGCTAAAATACATGTCCCCACAATTTATAGCCCGCAAGGCAAAAGCAAGTGGCTAATTGATTGACTTGCACTTAGTACAAGTAAATGCTGAAGACCAAGAGAACCCTTTTAGGAGGTTATATGTGCAAATGCATACACCCCTTCAACTCTATGCTCTCCCCCATAACCAACCCAGGTAACAACAGGCTCCAAACCCCTATGACCTATCGCTAAAATACATGTCCCCACAATTTATAGCCCGCAAGGCAAAAGCAAGTGGCTAATTGATTGACTTGCACTTAGTACAAGTAAATGCTGAAGACCAAGAGAACCCTTTTAGGAGGTTATAAAAAGTTAAAATTTTCACCCATATTGCTTCCCAAATCTACAACTAGATTATCATGTCTGCCCCTAACTCAATTAACAAGTATCAGACTGCAGTATTTTAATTCATCAATTCATGACAGCGTACAGAAATCATAGATTATTTCAGCAAAATCTGATGCCGCCACTGAACAATTCATTACAGAAGTTGTACACACCTCAGGAGCCATCCAGAATGCAGTCCCCTTGCAAGATTTAACATCATTAAATTTTGTTGCCTGAAAAAGTAAACGGCATATAATATTAGAAAAGAAATTTGCAGCTGTTATAGACACCTCTAGGAAACAAGATACAAGATTAAAATACGAGGAAGAGAATAAAACCTTTGCCAAACCAAAATCTGCAAGTTTTACTGAGCCATTTGCATCCACCAATAAATTTGCACATTTTATATCCCTAAAATACAAAAAATATATATATATATTGAAAGCTATCACCTGATGAAGCAAGCCCATGCATGAAAGCAAAAACAGGGAATGAAATAAATTGGAAAAAAATCCCAAGCCCAATGATCATAAACATCTTTCAAGTAAAGAAGGATATTCTGCAGTGTTAGCATTTATATTAGCTTAGCAATTTGGTTACCAATATAGCATCAGCATAGTTCGTTTCTTTGATAAGAAATTTAAACCCATCACCTTTCTCTCCTAAATTCATGCATCTTCCTCAAGTTTAGGTTTCAAAAGGGCAAAGACCTAAAAACAGTTATCTGAAATGAACAATTTTAGGAAGGTGCAGCATCAAGCAAGAAGTCAACCACCCCTAAGCCTAGCAATTAAGACAAGGTCCCAGCAACCTTAACGGTCTTGAATGGTCTTGAAAGTTAATTCAGCATTACAAAGATGAGGTCCTAAAAGGTGATGAACTAGAACTGACAAGCAGCATTCAGCATCTCGTGATATAGAAGTGGTCAGAAAGAATTCAGTACACCAGAGTGAAAAACCAAAACTTGGGCCATAGAAAGCTACACTTCATTGGGTAAGGAAAGCTAATGATGATTCTTGGAGTTTGCATAATATTCATAAAAGCCATAATTGTCATAAAAGAATAATGAAGTAAACATAATACTAGAAGCATCACCATAAAAGGAAAATAAATCTAGAGAGATCATAAGAACTAGAAAAATCACAAAAAAAAATCATAATGCAATGGCACAACAATTTATTCATTTCACCTGTGGACCACATTCTGATCATGAAGATACTTCAAACCATGCAAAATCTGTCTTGTGTACGCAGAAACTTGGGAATCTCGAAGATTATATCTCTGATAGAGTTTTAGAAGGGAGCCCTTAGTTACAAGTTCGAGAAAGATATATAGTTTTGATTCATCCTGCAAAAATCAATGCAAGGATTAACATGGATGATCAAATTTCTGCAGAAAAGGAAATAAGAATACCTTAGTCAAAATAAGCAGAGTACGAAAAACAGTCATGAAACATACACAAGATGCCCCTAGGAAAGTGAATTCATGATATCTGGCAAACTTGCCAAATCACATTATATCTGTTGATCTACTATTCTCAATTCAGCTCAATTTTAAACACTTGGAGTTGGCAACATGTAGTTATGTACCCTTTTCCACTGTTCAGTTGAGCCCAGAGCTAATTACATTTCAATTCTACTAAAAGAAAGAACTTTTCTAAAGAGCATACACTTCATAAAAAATATAAAATGATTAAGAAACAGAATTATATCTTGGGTTCCATCAGTTCCATTCAGAATTGATGTAAATCAAAGAATCAAATCTAGAACCCAACAAAAAGCAAGAAAACAGTACCTTATCTGTGCCATAATATTGAACTATGTTTTCATGTTCAAACCGACTTAAAAGAGCAATCTCCTGAAAACGACAGTGAAAGTAAATGATCAGGAAAATGAAAACAAAGCTGTTGGTAAAAGATCAAATCCAGTTATATACCTCAAGATAAATTATTTTTTGTTAGCAAAGGGTAGAGAATATTGACACACCATAAAATAAGATAAAGATTATCTCACCTGCTCAAGTTGAAAAATACTTTGTTTTCCCTGACTTCCCTGATCAAGCAGTGAAACCTCTTTGACAGCAAAAAAGAATCCATCGCTGAAGGAGATAAACAACGAACAAAGCACAGTTTAATGAAATCATTTCTTTTGATAAGCAACGGCACAAAGCATCGCATGAGTTTTTTCAGAAATTCGCCCTTTCTAACCAAAAACTTGATATTTGATCATCAAACATCAATGGAATTGCAACGGAAAACGAGAACAGTTTTCCTCGTCAATTGCCAATAACCTAAAAATAAGCTAAGATTCTCTAATAACTCAATAAGCGTTTTGGAAACTAGCGATTCTAAATGCCCCAGATCATAATTAAAAATACGTATCATAAAAAACAATGATACAAACTATTTAAAACTTACTCAGAGATTCCTTCATAAACCGATCCAAATGACCCACGTCCGAGAAGCTCACCCTTTTCCCAATAGGTAATAGCCCTTCTAAATCTCCCATTAGGGGAAATATTCGACATGGGTTCGGTTGTACTACTTGACGAATCATCATCATTAGACGTGGTAAATGAACACGACTCTGATAAAACCGCAGTTTCACCTATCCTCGACAAATTTTCTTCTTCTTCTTCTCTCTTGTTATCCACAGCTGCATCAATTACTTGCGCTCTTCTTTCTTGTCCTTCATCATCATCACCAGAACTGAATTCTTTGTTATTATTAACCACTCTATCATTTTCAGGTGCAAAATCCCTGAATAAATCCCAAGTTGAACACTCTTTATCAATCACCGGTAATGTCATCGACGGCGGCGGCTTCAGTAACGGCGGCCTAGGCCCTTTAATTCCAACTGACACACCACGATTATCAATATCATGACAAGTGTTCAACTCAGTTGAAGAATCCCTAACTCTAACACTCTTCAAAACCCCAGCACACAATTCCCTCTCCTCTTGCTGATTGGTCACTTCAACTATCGCTTTAAATTCTTCAGCTGCTTTCGGACTATCCGGCCCCAAAATTCCGGACCGCCGCAAAAGATCGGAAGCGGACCGGGCCTTCATAGCTTCCCAAGCAGCCGCCGGAATCGCGAAATCCTCGGGACCAGAGAGGCCTAAGCTGCGACAAATGCGGTCTAACTCACCTTCGGTTCCTTCGATTCGAAAACTGGTCCGATCCGACAAATCAAGCGATCGAGTAAATAAAGGCGACGATGACGAGTCGTCTAGAGATGAAAACGAAGGCGTTGCATCGTAGTCAATGTGCTTCAACGCATTACGTCTCTCCAGCCTTGGCCTCCTTCGATTTTTCGGATCCATCGAGCTGGTTTTCTTCTTACGAGTGAGAAATGGAGGTAAGTGATGCATTGAGAACAAAATCCATCTAAAATTAGAAGAATCAAATTAAGAAAGAGCCAAGCTAGGGCTTCTTTTTGCCTCTTTCATGTAATTTATGTGAAAAATATCTTTATTTTCTGTTACTTTACCGGGAAAATTTTGGAGAGAAAAAAGGAGGTTAATTTGGCTATGTTTTATGTCTGACCAAAGAGGAGTCGTAATGGTTGAAGCAAGAAAAAAAAAATGAAAATGAAAAGAAGCGTTGAAGAGAGAGAATGGTAAACGCCGTCGAGATAGAAAGAGAAAACGCGGTGCCATGTGGCGGTCGTAGAGTAGATGTTTGGGAGTGATGATTTTAGAGTGTGTTTTGTATTTTGATATCTGTTGTTATTGATTTAGAAAGATATTTTATAAAAAATATTTTTAATTAAAATTAATTTTAAAATGTATATATTTAGTTAAAATTATATTTAAAATTGATATTAAATAAAAAGTAGTTTAATATTTTTTTATTAAAAATACTTAAATTGAAGCTATAAAATAATTAAATATATATATAGTAATATTGGTAGTTTTTTATTGAAATATTATTAATTTAACTATTGTTATTACATTATAAAATAAAAATTATTTTATATAAAATACTTGTTAATATTATATTAAACCATTTATAATTTTATTTTATATAAAATTTAATTTATCTAATGAAAATTATATTTTTTATTATTTTCTAAACATGTAACAATGTAATGTTTTTCATAACTTGAGATTTTTTCTGTTTAAGTTATTTTGATTCGACCCATATCCATTAAAAATTATCTAATTGATACTATAATATATGGTACAAATTAGTGATAACAGTTGCGGTGTAATAATAAAAATAAACAAAAAATAAAAACAAAAAAGAGACGAGGTAAGGAAATAAAATAAATAAATAAAAACAGATTTGGCTCAAATTCTCTTGCAGCATATGGCTCCTCAAACACTAATTAAAATGGTTTTTTTAAAATTAATATATTTTAATTATGTTATATTTTATAAACATGAAATTTAATAAATATTATTATTATTAGAACATGATATATTTAAATATCATGTTTTTAAAATATAATAATTTTAAATATTATATTTTAAAAATATTTTTTTAAACACAATAACTTAAAATACCTGTTTTAAAAGTGCAAAATCAATTATAATAAAAGATATTTTTTTATCTTATTAGTGAGAGCTAGCCAAAACCTAAAAAAATAATTCAACATAAAGATTCAATATTATTTTTCTTCCCTATCTCTATTTTTTTTAGATAGGTTCTATCAATAGCTCAGGGGGTTGTGACCAAGAGGAGCATCTACCAAAAAGAAGAAAGTCGCATGTGCAGGAACTGTTGAAGGCGATTCTGTCACAGCTTGGTAGAATTATTATTCTTCGTGTAGTTTGATTTTTATTAAAAAAAAATAAATTAAAAAAAAATTAAAAAAAAAAAAAAAACCGGGTCAAACCAACCTATTTCGGTTTA
>SRLM01000594.1:275763-402997 GCA_015708895.1 Populus ilicifolia
AATTTGTTTGCTTTGAAGTATTAGGGCCACCATAACGCTATACGTGAGCTTCCACGTCATAGGTTCCCATGAACAAATTCAGTGATAATTAAATTTTAGGCATGTATTTCAAAAATATTAAAAACATTATTTTTATTTATTTTAAATTAATATTTTTTAGTATTTTTAAATTATTTTAATGTGATAAAATTTAAAATAAATTTTTAAAAAATAATAAAAACATTGACAAATATTTTAATATGAAAAGTTATTTGAAAAATAATCACAATCACATTTATAAAAAAACGTTTTGTACTGCGATCTCATCATGATTTATAAATTTATAATTTTAAAAAAATAATATTAATATATTTTAGTATTTTTATTATTTTAATATGTTGATATTAAAAAATTAAAAAAATATTATTTTAATATATTTTCAAGTAAAAAAATATTTTAAAAAGTAATTTCAATTTTACTTTCAAATAAGCTTTAATATGTTTAATTTTTTAATTTTAAATTAATAATTTTTATCATTTTTTTATCATTCAAATGTGTTAGTATTTTAAAATAAATTATTTGATATATTTTTAAGTTAAAAAAACTTTAAAAAACAATGTCTATCACGTACCCAAGTTAATTTTTTTAATATAAAAAGCAAATATTCAACCTATGCCAACATTTTTAAAAAAAAAATTGTAACTTAAGCCATTGACCTAACTAGATTTAATAAACTCAATTCATTTAATAAAATGATAAAAATAAAAAAGCATTGACGATAAACAAAACCATAAAAAAAATATTAATTAACTTTAAAGAATGAATTGTAAATATTATACTTTAGAATAAAAAAAAGATCATTTAAAGACTTTTCGTTGCACCACCATGATGATTGCCCTACCACAATAAAAAGTTTACTAAGACAGTTATAACACTATTGTAAAAGGTTATATGATAACATTAAAGAAGCAGTATATGTTGTCAAATAAATGACATGAAAAGCATATTAAATAAAATGTTATGAAATGATCATCACATGTTTGTATTTAATTGATAAAAAAATTTAATTTAATTAAAAAGCCTTTAAAAATACTAAATTTAATAAAGAATGACAAATAAAAATACTCGAGATAACACAAATTATTTTTAAAATCATTGAAAAATCCTATGAAAATCAAATGAAAAAAATAATGAAACTCAATCTCTAATTAAATAAATGTTAATGGATAAATCTAAAAAAAACATAAGCTTTAAAAAGAGAAAAAAACAAGCAACTTCAAGTGAGCTTTTTAAACCTGGGTCAATCTTCCATACTTGTAACCTATTAAATTCTAGACTCAATTTAATATTAAATGATGAAATTAAAAAATATATCAATTTTAAAAAGATTCAAAGAAAAAAAATAGCAATAAAAAATGAAGATAAAATATGATAGGAAAAAAAATTAGAAGAGGAAGAAATCAAATTCAAATTTTAAAAATTATCTTAAATAAAAAATAGTAATACAAAAATAAAGATCAAATCTGACATATTAAAAATCTAATGGAAGATGGAATTGAAAAAAACAAGGTCTAATTTTATAAATTATTTTATATATAGTAATCAAAATAATAAAAAATAAATTTAAAAAAAATAAATTGAATAACTATATTAAAATTTTAAAAATTCAAGTATGAAAAAAAAAAGAGGATCTTTAAGGCCAAACCAAATGTTCATTAACTTTACGCGCTACCCACGTACCACGGTAATTTGAATATTGCTTAGAAACTAGTGTTTAGATACCAATGCAACACGCACCATTTAAAAAGCAGGACATGTAAATTCCGGTTAGGATTTCCTTTCAGATTATTATTATTATTATTATGACTGTTGAATACAACATAAGAAAATTGGTCGCAAAAAATACACCTGATTAAAAGGAGAGAGCTTACCCAAATAAAGAGTAGTGGCATATATATAAATAAATAAAAATAAGGCTAGTATATATAGCTCACGTGTAAAATTCTAGTTAGAATTTTTTTCAGGTTAGTAAAATATAAAAATATAACCTGATAATAAAATTATTTAAATTAAATTAGAGAAATGTAATCAAGATTGTCGTAACATTCACAATGTTAAAGGATGAATTTTTCTCTTGGATTGAGAGGGTTTTGAAATTAATCTTAAAATTATAATTTTGAAGGAATTGTCACCTGGTATCATATTCATTAGGATAATGGTCTGAAAGAGTTTAAATAAGCAGACTAGTTGTATAAGAAGAAGACACATCACTCTCAATACAACTCACCTAAGATAAGCTGGATTGGTGGTTGGATGTTTTTCTAGTGTATGTTTCCACTCGTTAGTCTATCTAAAATTCAAGAAAAATATCTTATAAGGAAGTTTGTGCTTTATCGAGCTACATCCTAATCATTTTAGGACTCAAATTTTAGCATCACATTGCTATGAACATGCTAAGTATTTGATATACCAAGTATTATATAACATAAATCTAGATTAATCAATTTAGTTAAATTAATTATGTTAAGGTAAAAAGGCTACATTAATGGTGTAAGAATAAGTATAATGTAAACTTAATATGGATTTTAATGTTTGATACTAACATGTTTTGTATGTGTTATCTTGTTCACTCTTTAAGACTTTGCTTGTTAAATGACTAACCTAGATTTATGTTATATAACACTTGGTACACAAATCCTTGGCACTCTTATAGCTCATACTGTATGGTATAATCGACACCTGAACTATGAAAGGAACTTGATTTGTTGTTAACAAGTATTAACATTAATTGAATAAGATGACTAATGCAATCATGTTAACAATCTATAATTTGATTGGAACCTCTTTTGTGTGTGGTTTTTAATTAAATAATAAGAGCTTATACTATACTTGTTTAACATATCATTAGTGGAACCTCTAACCTTGACATTTGTTTTTATTATTGTTTAATCCTTAAATTAATATTCCATCTTAAAGTTCTCATCATCATCATCATCTTCTTCTTCTCCTTTTTTTTCTTTATTATTATTGTTGTTATTGTATTATTATCATGTATAATTTATACAATTAACCTCCTATGGTTTGATCTCGATCTTGCCGAGTTATTTATTACTTCGACACTCCTGCACTTAGGAGAAGAAATTAATCTTTTAGTCGTATCAAGTTTTTGGGGCCGTTGTCAGAGAGGTACATTCTTTTACAAATTATAGTATTTATTTTATTTTCTCTTTTCACTTTTCTTGTATATAACTTTGTTTCCTTTTCTTTTGTCTTCTTCTTCCTTTTATTCTATTCCTACACGTGCATGAGAGTATGGTCACGTATATTAAGTAGAGGACTTTGTAGGGCATCCTCATCATTTTTAGAAAATATGGCCGAAAAAGATAATCAATCACTTCATAATGAGAATAATCGTGTTAGAACACTTAGAGATCATATGAATCCCATAAAAACAAGTGCACCATTATTTATAATTTTTCCCCTGATGTATCTTATTTTAATTTTAAACCAGACATTATTTAACTTTTACTTTCCTTTTATGACTGATTAGTACTCAAAAGACCCTGATGAAGTAATGGAGCACTTGGACTTGTTAGCTAAAAATGTTTAAAATTAGAACACCACGAGTACTTATGAGGTATTGAGTAAAACTCAACCTCATACATCTAGTGGAGATATGTACAACCTTAGAGAAGATCATGACCTTCAAGTCAAGTTTGCATCTTTAGCTAGAAAAGTCGAGGCACTAGAATTGAAAAGGAGAAATTACCTAAATTTCAGTTGGAAAAGTGATAATAACAATGTATAAAATTCATAACCACCGTTTCAAGAATACCATAATTTCTAAAATTCTCATGAATATACACCTCCTAGAAGAAATCTTGAAGAAACATTGCATATATTTATGGAAAAGAAAGAGATAATACTCAACTTGCTTAAAGTATGATAGATTTTACATCTACTCTTAGTTTTGAAGAGAAAGGTAAGTTTCCATCTCAACCATAATAAAATTTCAAGAGGGAATACAATGCAAATGCAATTAGTTCTGGAAGCCAACACATGGATCAAGTCAAATCAATCACTACTCTTCACAGTGGTAAGGTTATTGTAAAACCCACTTTTGAACCTTGTGAGAAAGATGATGAGTCAATCTCTAACGGTAAAAAAGGAGTTGAATTTGAAATTTGCAAAGAAACGACTAATTCCCCTCTAGCACTTCCATTTCCCCATATCATGATCAAACAAAAACAAGTAAATCACAACTCTAAAATCTTTAAAACTTTCAAGCAGGTAAGGATCAATACACTTTTGTTAGATGTTATTAAATAGGTTTATTTTTATGCTAATTTTTTTAAAGATCTATGTACTGTGAAGAGAAAATTGAATGTGAAAAAAAAGAAGCTTTTTTTAGTCAAACAAGTAGGTGTCATTCTTCAGAACAATAATGCTTTAAAATATAAAGACCTTGGTTATCCTATAATTTCTTGTTTTATTGGAGAACATAAAATTGAAAGAGTTTTACTTGATCTTGGAGCAGTGTGAATTTACTTCCATATTCAATTTTTTAAAGTCTCAATCTAAATGAGTTAAAATCAACTTCTGTAACTCTTTTACTTACCGATAGATCTGTAAAACTGCATAGAGGAATAATTAAAGATGTGTTAGTACAAGTTCATAAATTCATTTATCTTGTGGATTTTATTATCCTAGACCCATAACCTGTTGAAACATGTAATTCATTTCTTGTTATTTTAAGATGTCTGTTTCTTACAACTTCTAATGCATTAATTAATTGTAGGAATGGAGAGAAGAAGTTATCATTTGGAAACATGATATTGGAGATGGATATTTTCAATATTTGTAAGCAACCTAGAGATGATAATGAATTACAAGAAGTAGATCATATTAAGGAATTAGTTTATGATCAACTTGAATCTACTTTAAATAAAAATGAGTTGGATGGATTTGAAGATTTGCAAATGATTTATTCTCAGGAAGAAATCATGGATAAAAAATGCACTGAAAATGTTGATGAGGATCTTTTGTCAAAAGTGACAACAGATTCGACATCTGACATCGCATCAATTGATGATTACTTTCCTGATGAATCCTTACTTTCTCTTAGTCCAATGCCTTGGTATAATAAAAGTATCAATTTTCTTGCTTTAGGAGATTTGCCAGGTGATTGGAGTGCTCAAGACAAAGAAAAGTTTTTGAATAAAAGGAAGAACTTTTATTGGGATGACCCTAATTTATTCAAATATTATCCTGATCAAATATTTCAAAGATGCATTCCTGACAATGAGGTAAGTAGTGTAATTTAATCCTGATCAAATATTTCAAAGATGCATTCCTGACAATGAGGTAAGTAGTGTAACTTAACTTTGTCATTTTGAAGCATGTGAAAGTTGTTTCTCATAAAAAAATAGCTGTAAAAATCTTTCAAAATGGATTTTTATTAGTCTACCATGTTTAATGACACATATTTATTTTGTAAAACTTGTCAAAATTGTCCAAAAGTTGATATTGGTCAAAAAAATTTATTTTATAATTCTCAACTCTATTTATTCCCTAGAGAGCTAATATCAAGATGGGGCAATCCATTTATTGAGAAACATGTGTATCTTTATGAGGCCTTTGATATTGAGAATCCAAAGAATGATAATATTTTTAAGGTTAATGGAAATTGTTTAAAAGTTTACTTTGATAATTTTCCTTGTGAAAATGAATCAACTAGTTTGAATAATCTTGTAGATAAAGGTTGATTATTTTATTTTTCTCACATTGTTTTTATGTTTTTTTTTGTTATTCTTGGTTTGCTAGTCTCTCTCATCCCAGTTAAATAGTGGATAATGGTATTCCATGATTTAAGTCGGTTTTTTCAGTTTCCCATAATAATTAATATCTATGTATATATTTATGCAATTCTTTGAATCTCTCTTTCAATTCTCATTTAAAAATGGGCATTATTCTTGAAAAATAGAAAAAAAATATTTTCCCGCTCTGCCTCATAATGCAATTATAAAAATTTACCGTACTAGATGTGCAAGATTGAGGTTGTTAATGAACCATGAAATTCCTGAAGAGATTTACTGGGTAATTGAAGCAAAGGTTCGATTATCAGGTGAGTCTTCCAATTCTTTCATTTTACACATGTCTGGAATAAGTAAAAGCACTTTTGCAAAGAAACATCGTGCAAAATGATTGAAAGTTTGTCATCTATGTGTCAGATAGACTTGTAATGTACAATGTCATTCTTTAGGAATGATATCTATAAACCATGAAGATAAAATACAATTCATCAGGGATGGCCTGAGTAAGGAGTCTTTAGATAATATTTTATTAACTCTCGAGACGTATCCTAGTGGAAATGTGTATTGTGTAATTCATGATTTATGACCCTATTTTTATAAAGAACATGATCGGCTTAGTATTGGAAATCTAAGTAAAAAAGACTTTATTTGCTAGTTTTTAAGAAAATTAGATGGGAAGCCTGTCCCCTACCCATAGAGAGTGTTTAAGTCGTTCTTGGACGTAAAACTAAAGGAAGATATGAGTCACATGCATAATTACTTGTACATACACATGTTTTTTTAATAAATAAATAAATAAATAAAAAGAGAGAGAGACTATGTGAGACTCCAGCTGGCCTACATATAGGTGGTATGATTGCCTTTTTAATTTCTCATTTATAAAATCCTCTCTTCCTTCCTTTCATTTCTCTTCAACCTATACATTCAACAAATATAGAAGTGTGTAGAAATAACAAGTTCCCCAGGTCATCATATAAGAAATATTTATGTTTTTGGTGGATCTAGTCCTGACAAAGAAAATGTGTTTTTAGAATCAGCAAATCATCTTAGTCAGGTGCTAGTTGAAAAAAAGATTCATTAAGTATATGTGGGGCAATCTTGGGTTAATGAGAGATGTGTCAATAGCTGTATTTTTAGGAGGTAGTCAAGTTTTAGGGGTCGTTCCCAAAGCTTTAACAAAAGGAGACATTATTAGAAAAACAATTGAGGACCAACTACAGGTCTCCACAATGTGTTCTTGAATGAATATAATGTTTAACCATGTTGATGCCTTCATTGCCTTACCAAATAGTCTAGGCACATTGAAAGAGATCTTTTATATTTTCTCTTAGGCCCAACTGCACATTCACCATAAACCCATAGGTTTGTTAAATGTTAATATTTAATAGTTAGTATGATAAGTTGTTGTCTTTTTTTTATCATGCTATGGAATAGGAAATCCTAAAATCTTCTACACGACAAAAATGATAATCTCTGCTGCTACTGTTGAACGATTGATTGATCAACTATAATATTTTATTTCTCTAATTAATACCTATATGAGTCGTATAAATTGATCATCTAAAAAAAAACCGTAAAAAGCTTATATTAGATTTGAGTCTTTATTTGTGATTTAAACTTCTTTGTTGTTACTATAATTTGGATTTGAAAATAATTTTTTAAAATCATGAAATCCCATAAAAGTTGTAGGCGTTTATCTTATATTTCTATCCATATAAAACGGACTTAAATCCATGATTTACAGCTCCAAATATGACCCAATTACCGAACAATGTTTCAGTTTAGGCTGAATCAACATCTCTTTTCTAAGTTTGGCCTTCTCTTTGTCCTTTCAATTTTAGTACTTAAACTCATCAATCAATCCTTTCATTTATGTGATAGCCTTGCATTTAAGATGAATATTTATTATAAATTAAAGGTACCTTATATTATTAGATATGTTATTATTAAACATGTTTTAGTCAAGGAGTTATTATAAAGCATCCACTAATAGTATTTAAAACAATTATAGTATAAACCCCTTTTATTACTTAACTAGAAAACAACACATAAGGAATGTTCCAATCGGATCATAAATGGTTAATATGATTACATTAGTTATTTTATTCGAATAATGCTAATACTTGTAAATATTGTTAGGTATTCATAACTCTAAACTGAGTTTAAGTAATGAAATTGAAAGGATAAAAAAAGGTCAAACTTAGAAAAGAGATGTTGGTTCAACCCAAGCCGGAATACTGTTTGGTTATTAGGTCATATCTTGAGGTATAGATCTTGGATTTAGGTCTACTATATATGAATGGAAAGCTAAGACATATACTTAAAACATTTGTGGGAAGGCAAGACTCAATTTTGCTATTTGGAAGTCCAAATCTTAGTAATAACGAAGATGTCCAAATTGGTCCTACAACCCAAACATTGTTCAATATTTAACTCTTATCTTAAGTTCTAAAAGTTTAAATGATCTTATTTTTTTTATTGAAAAACTGAGACAATTTCCTAGAATTTTCATTATTAAAATTTGTTCAAATTCAAATGTTAAAAATGATGTATTTGGCAAACAAAAAAAATAAGAATTGTCACCAAGTCAAGATGTGGCCACCCACTCAATAATTAGTCATCAAATCAATAGTTTCTAATTTTGGCCTATAAAAGAGGTATTTTCCATATATTTAGACATATTAGTTTTCAGATTAAGATCATTTTCTTGCTCTCTTTTTATTGTAATGTTTAAGTTTTACTTATATTAATCTCTTGTTTATGCTTCTCATTTCATTTTCTTTACTTAGTTAACTTTTATCTTATTTATGTTCTTATCTTGTTTATTTATATTTTTTTCTTTTATTATGTTTAGTTAAGTTTATTATGTTAAGGTGAAAAGGTTACATTAATGGTATAAGAATAAGTATGGTGTACACTTAATATGGACTTTAATGTTTGATACTAACATGTTTTGTATTTGTTATCTTGTTCACTTTCAATACTTTGCTTGTTAAATGGTTATTCTAGATTTATGTTGTATAACACTTGGTATAATAAATACTTTGTACTTTCATAACCCAACCATATGGTATAACCAACACTTGTATTATGAAAAAAACTTGATTTGTTGTTAACATAAGTTATAATCATGAATACTTGATAATATTTATAAGTATTAGCATTATTCGAATAAGATAACTAATGTAATCATGTTAACAACTTATAATCCGATTGAAATTTTTTTTGTGTGTAGTTTCTAATTGAGTAATAAAAAAAGTTTATACTATACTTGTTTGAAATACCATAAGTGAATCCTCTAACCTTAACATTTATTTTTATCATTGTTTAATCTTCATATTAATCTTCCATCTAAAAGTTCTCATCAAGTTCTTAGTCTTCTTTTTTACTACTACTACTACTACTACTGTTGTTATTGTTTATAATTTATACAATTAATCTCTTTGTGATTCGACCCTGATCTTGTTGGATTATTTATTATTTCAACACTTCTACACCTAGAAAAAAAAACATCAATCTTTTGATAGTATCAACAAAACATGTCTTAACATGTTGATATGGCTAGAATGGGTTAAGCCTAACTATGTAAGGTGGGCTTCCTAGTTTATGGCCCAAGCCCAAAAACAACAAACAAATTTTAAGGATGTGAGGTTTGAAAAGTAGTAAATTAGAGATAAAAGTCAGACCATGTTCCAACTTATGTTGAATATTGATAGATTTGACTTTTGATTGATGTTTTATGCAGAACTTAAGTTGTAGAGGTCAAAATAAAGTCATTCTATTAGCATTAAAAAACTAATATCTATACCTTTTTATACATATATGATAAGAAAAAAAAAGGGATGGAAATCACAACTTTCAAATACAAGTCTTACATTATGCCAATTTTAACCTTCAACCATTACTACTTGGATATCTTGAGTTAGAGATGTCCATTTGATGCAAACTCAATGTTTTTAGAATTCTAACTCAAAAAGCTATTGACTTATCAATTTTGAGTACAAAAAAGCTCATATAAGAAAGATATAAGTTTTCTAAGACAACCTATAAATTCTGCCAATAAACAGGTTTTGCGAAGAAACATATCTAAGTTATTTAAATGTAGATTGTCTACTTTGGAAAGGATTTTATTTTTTTAGGATACAAATGGATTGGAGGGATGTGGGGATTATATTTTCCCATCAAATAAAAAAAAAGGAGAAAGAAAGAGAGGAGACAACTAGAAATAAGAAGAAAACTCCACCATTTTCTCTTATACCCAAAATTATGTTCTTATATGTTCTATTCATTAGTTTTTCGATAGGTAAGTTTAAGTTATTTTTCTTAGTTGAAAGGATACAAAAACCTTTGGATTCTAAAAACTATGAGATCTATTCTATCTTTTATTTTTTATTTATATGATGAATATAAATGCTTTTCTATGTTTATTTCTTATTATTGTTTAGTTTGATTGTTATAGTAGACTCTAAATTATTATTTTAAACCAATCTACTACTCAATTTGTTATCAAAACTAGGGTTATGATATTTAAACTTATGGATCATCTAGATTTAATAAATATAATGAATCTATGTTGTTAATTTAAAAAAAATATTCAATTAAATCGAACATAAACTGTAAACAGTTATGTTGTCTTGATTTATCAACTCATTTAGTTTTTAAAATTGCCATTAAATTAAATTATTAGTATGGATATTATTATTGTTTAATGGTTAGGGTTAACTACATTATGAATTGGTTAACTGACTAATATTGAGGAAAGATATACATTCAAAATATAAATTGACATAATGTTTCAATTATCAGTTTTCATTTCCTTAGGTGGACGTTTACTTTAGACCAAGGTTGTTTTCCCTTAATAAGTTTTAGATTTATTTAATTTAGCTTGACTATTTTATTCTATTTATCATAGCATAGCCTAAATAACATTAAAACCTCCAACTTTAAATCCATTAGCATAAAGACCTAAACTCAATCTTCAGCACGTGATCAACCCTTTACTTGCTTTATACTATCTTTTTTAAACTAGGGTAATTAATTTGTGTAACCATGATATCGCAATATTGCCTCCAGTATAGAGTGTAATCCTAGCTACGGTTGATTTGCAAAAAAAAACTTGGATTATTTTGTTTGGACACCTTTGATCATTAAGGATTATCTTGTGTATTTAGCGATCAAATTACTTTTCTAATCCTTATACTTGCTTTAGTACGGGGTGTGATCCTAGCTACGATAGATTTATAAAAAGAAACATACTAGACTCAAACGTGGATTACAAATGATAGTTTTTTAGTATTTTGAAAGGATTATCAAACATGATTTTTTTTCATTTCAAATACATATATTTAGGATTAAAAAGCTTTGCTTTTTTTTCATTACGATTAGTTGGCCATGTAAAATGTTTTTCAACATAATTAAATTATGAATTATTATTCAACCATTTAAAAATTAATTCTAAAGTTATTTAAGTGGTTTTTAGTTTATTTTTCAGGTTTTGTAAAAGTTTGGTTACCTCACTAGAAGATCATTTGAATTACAATAATTTGTTTGTTACAAACACCAATTTGACCTTGGAATTTGTAATAATAACTTTGATTTTCTAAAAAATATTTTGGTGTTTTATGAAAACATAAAAACAAAGTTTTTGAGCCCATGAGATCATGTGGAGTTTTTTATAGAAAAAAAAAGATACAACAAAGAATTCTTGTCCATACTTTGATTTTTATTTATTGACAAAATACATTATGTATATTTTTGTTTTTTTTACAATATTAAATTCTACAGGTTTAGACAAATCATCTTTGTTCATCTTAATCAAAATTAAAGCTCTTTTAGAGATGGCTTTCTTCACCATTTATGGTCTTTTATAGTTTGATGCATATTTAATGTTGGCATGATCTTCTTTAATATCAAGTCTTTCTATTTGAATAACATTAGCCTAACTTTTTTATTGTACACCTTAACCATTCTGCTTTGGTTCAGTTGATGATGACAAATGAATATTAGTCTTTTTTCATTAATCTAATTCAACTACTTAAATTCTAGCTTTGCCTTTTCTGATTCTTTCAGTTTTGCATCCATCAGAACTCTTAATGATGAAATTCCCATTTCTAAAGGCATTAGTGCTTTCATCCTATATACTAAAGAATAAAGGGTTGCACTTTAGAAGTTTTAATTGTATTATAGTATTGGTGAAATGCATATGAAAACATCTCGTACCAATCTTTGTAGGTGATTGTCATCTTCTGGATAATCTTCTTAAAATATTTGTTGGTTACTTTAACAACATCATTCATCTTGGGTTTGTTAGGAGAAGAATTACGATACTCAATCCTCTACTTGGTGTAGAGTTCAACAATCAACTTTCCATTGAAATTTTGAGTATTATCAGTTATGAATTTTACTATCAAGCTATAACGACAAATCAAATCCTTCTCGATGATCCTCTAAACCACCTTTTATGTTATATATGTATACTAGTTGGCCTCTACCCATTTAGTGAAGTGATTGATGGTCACCAAGATGAACATATACCCATTGCTAACCTTTGGGTTAATTGGTTATATGACATTCAATCCTTACATATAAAACGACCAAAGCAAGGTTATATTGAATAATGATGTTAAAGGTGTATTTGATTTTGTCACTATGTATCTAACACTTGTGATATTCTTTGATATAGTTTACATAGTGTTCTCTATGGTTAACCAACATCTAGATCTCTATATCCTTGCCATTGTATGCCTATTAGCATAAGTGACACAAATTCCTTTTTAAACTTCTTTTAATACTTGCTCAACTTCTTTCCCACTTAAAAACCTAAGCAAAGCCCAATCGAACAACCTCTTATATGGGATTTTGCCATTCAAGTAATAATTCATGGCCATCATTCTCAATGTCTTTTCATCATTACTGAAGGCTCCTAGAGCGTGTTCTCAGTGCTGGATAAATCATTTAATGTCTTATAGTGTGTTTCCTATCTAGTGACTCTTAAGTACGCAATAGTGAGTTTGGATGTTTCTAACTTCAATACTTACTAGTTAAATCCTGTCCCCAATATTGATTTGTGTCGTTAAAGCTATAGTTGTTAAAGCATCAACAAACTTATTCTTCTTTTTCATTTGACAGATAATTAGTAGTGAATATCTATAAACATCAAGTTTTCTAACACCCAACTCTAAATAAACTTTTAAACAGATGGTATAAGCTTCATATTTAATCATGTTATTGGTACATTTAAATTACAACCTTACTGAAACAGGGTACTACATCTTTTATAAGGAAATTATCACTAGTCTAACCTCATTACTTGATGCATTTATTGATCCATTAAAAAATATGGTTTCCTAGCTATTCTTCTCACTATCATCCTTAATTGCCAATATATCCTTATCAGGAAGATCAAAATATAAAAGCTTGTAGTCTTCCATAACATTATCTATTAAGTGGTCATCAATTATGCTTCCTTTTACAACCTTCTTTGACAAGTAAGGCTTTCCATATATGTATTTGAGCATATCTAGTTTTGATATCGACTAGGTTGTGTAGTATAACATATACTGCCCAATTCCTTTTGTGCTCCAAACCAAGACACAACATAGCCTTTCTATAATAGTGTATCAAGATTTACAACCATTAAACTTTATGCTCAAGTAGTAAATGGCTTGTTCTTTCCTTTTTAATTCATCATTTTGGCCTAACATGTATCCCATAGTTGTGTATGTCATTATATCAAATATAGGATTAAAAGCCTTCCTAACATAGGGGGCACTTTCAATGACTAGTTCTATATGTGCCTCTTCATCTTGTTAATAACTTCTTTGTAACCACTATCTCTTACCTCTAATTTTTTTTTCTTTTTAAGCAATCAGAATATCAACTTATAAGTCATCATAAATTTCTTAAAGATGTGTTTTTGTTTATATTAAGGGTCGACGTATCTTGGATTGCCTTTACTTTGTTTAGGTGAACTTTTATTCATTGATTGCTTACTATTAAACTCAATAATTTTCCTAATTTCACCTTGAATAAATATTTTGTGGGATTTAGCCTTTGCCTAACTTCCATAAACTTTCAAACAACTTTCTCAAAACTTGCATATTATCTTTTTCTTTCTTTGATTTTGCATGTCATGCACATATACCTCCACTTCTTAATGCATTATATCTTGGAATAAGGTGACCATTTCCTTTTGATAAGTGGCCTCAACATTTTTTAATTTGAATGGCATTACCTTATAGTAGAAGGTTCCAAAAGTATGAAAAATATAGTTTTTTCTTTGTCTTCTTCACCCAAGCTAATTTGATTATATCTTAAAAACCCATCTATAAATAAGTATGTGGCATTATTTTTTTTTGTAGAATTATCAACTAAGACATCTATGTGGGGTAAATTAAAGTTATCATTTGGGCTTGCCTTGTTCAGATCTTTATAATCCATGCAAACCTTGATCTCACCATCCTTTTTAGGAATTACAACTATATTAACCACCCATTAAGGATAGTGAACCACTTTCAAGGAATCATGTATCTTATTGCTTTTATGTTTTTGTTTTCATATTGAGCAATATATTTGGGCGCGTTCATCTTATATTCTATTTGGCTAGCTTGTTTCCTTCCATTAAAGGAATCTAGTGCACTGTAATGTCGATATCCAATCTAGGTATGTGTGCATAAGTCTAAGTAAAAGGTTTGTGTACTCTTGTAATAATAATACTAAACCATCCCTTTCCTCAACCATAACAAAAATATCAATCTTCAATTATTTCTTATCGTATTTGGTCCTATATTTATTACTTTAAGTTCTTTCTTGGTAGGTTTCTAAGATTTCTTGGTTTTTTTAACCAATGTGATAAACTCTTTTAGGTCCTTTTTTTTTCTCATTCTTCATCACTTATTGCAATCAAGTTATCAAAGTTTAGCCAATTATTCTTATTACAATGAGTTTGTGAATTATTTGAAAACTTGTTTTTAGAATTACTAAAAGTGTAAGGTGCACTTGTATAAATGTGGATTTGCATGGAAAGGGAAAAGGAAAACAAAGACGCATTTGAACACAAGAAAATGCATCATCTTATTAAAAATAAAAGCCTCATTAACAAAGAAACTCTTATGGTATAATAAGCTAAGTTACAAACTACATTAGAAAAGGTAACACAACTAAAAAGGTAAAACAACAAAACGCTACATGATAAAATATCTCAACAAGTATGGTTAAACAAGAACAATTAATTTTTTTAGCATACTAAGAGCAAGATCCATTTTCATATTCTTGTATGATTCCTCATTCGCTAACTTCTTTATAAAGGCTTTTGCAAGGGTTTCATTGATGAGGTGAACAAATAGTTATAACAGTGATTGATACTTAAAAGTGTATTGTTATCAAGGCTTTATATCATCATTTTGCACTTGAAGTATCAATAACTCCTTAACTAAAGCATGTTTTATAATAATATATCTAATAATATAAGATACCTTTAATTTATGGTAAATATTCATTTTAAATGCAGACCTATCACATAAATGAAAAGATTGATTAATGAATTTAAGAACTGAAATTGAAAAGATAAAGAGATGGCCAAACTTAGAAAAAAGATGTCGGTGCAATCTAAACCGGAACATTGTTCTGTAATTAGGTCATATCTAGAGCTATAGATCTCAAATTTAGGTCTACTTTATATGGATGGAAAGGTAAGACATAGGCCTGCAATTTTCATATGGAGCTCAAGATCTAAAAAGGCCATTTTCAAGTCCAAAATGTTGCAACAACAAAGAAGCCCGAATTTGTCCTCTAGCCCGAGCACTGTTCAATATTTTGGCCATATCTGGAGTTCTCGAAATCAAAATGAGCTGAAGTTTTTACATAAGAAAGATGAAACAATTTCCTACAACTTTCATGTTTCAAGTGGCTTCAATTTTGACGTTATCAATGATGTTTTGGGCAGACAAGAGAAGATAAAGATTGTCACCAAGTCAAGAGTTAGTCACCCACTTATTAATTAGTCATCAAATCAATAGTTCCTAATTTTGGCCTATAAAAGGAGGCATTTGCCATGCATTTAGGCATCTTGGTTTTCATATCAAGATCATGCACTTGCTCTCTCTCTTTGTATTTTTTGTAATATTTACGCTTTGTTTTCATTAATATCAAGTTTATGCCTTTCATTTCCTTTCCTTCACTTAGTTAACTTTTATCGTATTTATGTTCTTATTTTGTTTATTTATTTTTCTTTCTTTCATTATGTCTAGCTAAGTTTATTATGTCAAGGTGAAAAGGTTACACTAATGGTGTAAGAATAAGTATAATATAAACTTAATATGAACTTTAATGTTTGATACTAACATGTTTTATATTTGTTATTTTGTTCACTCTTTCATACTTTGCTTGTTAAATGACTAATCTTGATTTATGTTGTATAACACTTGGTATAACAAATACTTGGCACTTTCATAACCCATAATACTGTATGGTGTAACCGACACCTGAGCTATGAAAGGAACTTGATTTATTGTTAACATAAGTTATAATCATGAATACTTGATGAAATTTACAAGTATTAGCATTAATCGAATAAGATGACTAATGTAATCAAGTTAACAATCTGTAATCTCCTTTGTGTGTGGTTTCTAATTGAATAATAAAAGTTTATACTATACTTGTTTGACATATCATTAATGGATCCTCTAACCTTGACATTATTTGTTATCATTATTTAATCCTCACGTTAATTTTTCATCTAAAAGTTCTCATCAATTTGTTTTTCTTTATTATTGTTATTATTATTATTATTATTGTTGTTGTTGTTGTTGTTGTTGTTGTTGTTGTTGTTGTTGTTGTTGTTATTGTTTATAATTTGTACAATTAACCTCTTTATGGTTCAACCTCGGTCTTGCTGGGTTATTTATTACTTCGACACTCCTGCACTTGGGAGAAGACATCAATCTTTTTATCGTGTCAAGTTTTTGACGTTGTTACCAGGGAGGTAAGTTTTGTATAAATTATAATATTTATTTTATTTTCTCTTTTTACTTTTCTTGTATATAACTTTGTTTGTTTTCTATTATTTCTTCTTCTTTTGTTTTCTTTTTCTTTTTTATTGTATTCCTACACGTGCATGAAAGTGTGGTCACGTACATCAAGTGGTAGACTTTGTAGGGTATCCTTATCATTTTTAGAAAATATAGCCAAAGTAGATAATTAATCACTTCATAATGAGAATAACCGTGCTAGAACACTTAGAGACCACATGAATCTCACAAGAACAAGTGCATCATCATGCATAGTTTTTCCTCACAATACATCTCATTTTAATTTTAAGCCAGACAATTATTTAACTTTTACCTTATTTTCATGGCTTAAAATTGGAAAAATCCATACATTTAAGGGAATTTAAGGAGGTCTGCAACACATATAATAATTTAAATTGTAGCATGAACATCATCAGATTAAAGTCTTTTCCTTTTTCATTAAAAGATAAAGCTAAAACATGGCTATAAAATTTGAGACTAGGATCCATTCGTGCTTGGGATGAAATGCAATAATAGTTTTTGAAGAAGTTTTTCCCATCTCATAGAACAAACTCTTTCAAAAGATAAATCACCACTTTTAGTAAAAAACCAGGAGAAACATTTTACCAGTGTTGGGATAGGTATCGACACTTGATCAATACTTGCCCTCATCATGGTTTTGAAACATGAAGATTGGTTTCACATTTCTATGAAGGGTTAACACCTAGAGATAGGCAAATGGTTGAATTGATGTGCAATAGAACTTTTGAAAATAAAGATCCTAATGAAGCAGTGGAGTACTTAGACTTGTTAGTTGAAAATGCTCAAAATTAGAACACCGCGGGTACTTATGAGACACCGAGTAAAACTCAACCTCACACATCTAGTGGAGGTATATACAACCTTAGGAAAGATCATGACCTTCAAGTCAAGTTTGCAACTTTAGTTAGAAAAGCTGACGCACTAGAATTGAAAACGAGTGGTAATTTAAAATCTGTTGAAAACACTATGTGTCAAATCTGTGAAACAAATGAACACTCAACCAATGATTGTCCAACCTTGCCTTCTTTTAAAAAATGTCTCCATGAACAAGCCCATACTTTAAACAGTTTCTAAAAGGCCAATCACAACCCATACTCATAAACATACAACCCTTGTTGGAGAAATCACCCAAATTTTAGTTGGAAGAGTAAGAACAATAATGCATAAACTTCACAACCACCATTTCAAGCACACCATAATTTCCAAAATTCTCATGGATATGCACCTCCTTATGCTTTACCTCTTAGAAGAAATCTTGAGGAAACATTTCATGCATTTATTGACAAGCAAGAGACAATCAATACTCAACTTGCTCAAAACATGATAAATTTTAAAGATACTTTGCGAAATTAACATCTGCTCTTAGTTTCCGAGAGAAAGGTAAGTTTCCATCTCAACCACAACAAAATCCCAAGGGGCAATACAATGCAAATGCAGTAGTTCTGGAAGCCAACACATGGATCAAATCAAATCAGTCACTACTCTATGTAGTGGTAAGGTTATTGAAAAACCCTCTCTTGAACCTTATGGGAAAGATGATGAGTCAATCTCTGAGGGTAAGGAAGGGGTTGAATCTGAAAATTGCAAAGAAAAGACTGATTCTCCGCCAACACTTCCATTTCCTCAAGTCATGACCAAACAAAGGACAGTCAATCACAAATCTGAAATTTTTAAAACTTTCAAACAGGTAAGAATCAATATATCTTTGCTGGATGCTATTAAACAGGTTCCTTTCTATGCTAAATTTTTAAAAGATCTATGCACTGTGAAGAGAAAACTAAATGTGAAAAAGAAAGCCTTTTTAGCCGAATAAGTAAGTGGTATTCTTCATAACAATAATCCTTTGAAATATAAAGACCCTGGTTGTCCTATAATTTCTTGCTTTATTAGAGAACATAAAATTGAAAGAGCCTTACTTGATCTTGGAGCCAGTGTGAATTTACTTCCATATTTAATTTTTCAGAGTCTCAATCTAAGTAAGTTAAAACCAACTTCTATAACTCTTTTACTTGTCGATAGATCTATAAAAGTGCCTAGAGAAATAATTGAAGATGTGTTCGTACAAGTCGATAAATTCATTTATCCTGTGGATTTTATTGTCTTGGATATACAACCTGTTGAAGTATGTAATTCATTTTCTATTATTTTAGGACATCCATTTCTTGCAACTTTTAAGGCATTGATTAATTGTAGGAATGGATTGATGAAGCTATCATTTGAAAACACAACATTGGAGATGAATATTTTCAACATTTGCAAGCAACCTAGAGATGATAATGATTTATAAGAAGTGGACTTTACTGAAAAATTAATTCATGATCAATTTCCAATCACTTAGAGTGAAATTGAGATTGATGAATATGATGATTTGCAAATGATTTATTTTCAAAAAGAATCAAAGACAAGTAATTAGAGGCCACAAATTGAGGAATTTCCACCACGATCAATTAAGTCCAAACCTTCAAGTGTTCAACCACCAAAACCTGATTTGAAGTCATTGCCATCCAATCTCAAATATTTATTTTTGGGAGAAAATGAAACTTTTCTAGTAATAATCTCTTCCAAACTTAATGCATATCAAGAAGGTAAGTTATTACAACTCTGAAAATGCACAAAAATGCATTAGGATGGACTATAGCTGATATAAAAGGAATTAATCCTTTGATTTATACACACGAAATTTATTTAGAGGAAAATGCTAAACCATCTAGAGAAATGCAATGAAGGCTAAATCCTAATATGAAAGAAGTAGTGAAAATGAAGTCATTAAGCTTCTAGATAACAAAATCATTTATCCTATTTTTGACAGCAAATGGGCAAGTCCTACCCAAGTTGTACCTAAGAAGTCTGAAGTCACTATGATAAAAAATGAGAACAATGAGTTAATTTCCACTAGAACTGTTACTGGTTGGCTTATGTGCATTGACTATAGAAAACTTAATTCAATGACTAGAAAAGATCATTTTTTTTTTACTTTTCATAGAGCAAATCCTAGAAAGAGTTGCAGGTCATGAATTTTATTATTTTCTAGATGACTGTTCGGGTTACAACCAAATTAAAATTACATTGGAAGATCAAGAGAAGACTACTTTCACATGTCTATTTGGTACTTTTGCATATCGAAGGATGCCTTTTTGATTATGTAATACACCAGCCACATTTCAAAGATGTATGCTTAATATATTTAGTGATATAGTTGAACATTTTCTTGAGATTTTTATGGATGATTTTTCTATTTTTGGTGATTCATTTAATGATTGTTTGACTAACTTAGAAAAGGTTCTGACCAGGTGTGAAGAGAAGAATCTTGTGCTGAATTAGGAAAAATATCATTTTATAGTAACAAATGGCATTGTACTTGATCACATTGTTTCATCAAAAAGGAATTGAGGCTGACAAATCTAAAATTGAGTTGATTGTTAACTTCCCAATAACAAAATCCATTGAAGATATTAGATCATTCTTAAGACATGCTCGTTTTTATACAAGGTTCAACAAATATTTTAGTGTAATATTTAAGCCCTTGAGTAATCTTTTAACAAAGGATAATATTTTTGAATGGACTGAGCATTGTGAAGAAGCCTTTGTTAAACTTAAAAACTTGCTTACTTATTCTTCTATCATTTAACCTCTCGATTGGTCATTACCTTTTGAATAAATATGTGATGTTAGTGATTATGTCGTGGGTGCTGTTTTGAGACAAAAAAAATATGAGAAAACTTTTTTAATTTACTATGCAAGCAAAACTTTAAATAATGCTAAAATGAATTACACAACCACTGAAAAAAATTACTTGTAGTAGTATTTGTATATGAAAAATTTTAGCCTTATCTTGTTAGCTCATCTGTTGTTGTTTTCAATGATTATGCATCATTGAAATATCTTCTTCTAAGAAAGATTCAAAGGCTAGATTGGTGCGATGAATTTTATTACTTCAAGAATTTGATATCACAATCAAAGATAAAAAAAAAAGGTATCGAAAATATTATCACGATCAAGATTGACAATAGATTTGAAATCTAATATCACATTAATCGATAACTACTTTCCTAATGAATCTTTTCTTTCTGTCTATACATTGCCTTGATTTTTTAATATTGTTAATTTTTTTTTATTTCAGGATAATTGCTAGCATATTGGAGTGCCCAAGACCAAAGAAAGTTCTTGAATGAAGTGAAAAACTTTCAATTGCATGACTCTTATTTATTAAAATATTGTCATGATCAAATATTTCAAAGATGTATTCTTGACAATGAAGTAAGTAGTGTCATTAATTTTTTTTATTCTGAAACATATGGGGGTTATTTCTCATTAAGAAAGACAACTGTAAAAATCTTACAAAATGGATTTTACTAGCCCACCATGTTCAAGGACTCACATGTATTTTGCAAGTCTTATGAAAATTGTTAAAATTAGGATCTATTTCAAAACATCACATGATGCCTTTAAATCTTATTCTTGTCATTGAGATATTTGACTGTTAGGGTATAGATTTCATATAGGCATTTCCTTTATCATTTAGTTTCTTGTACATATTAGTTATAGTAAATTATGTTTTAAAATGGATATAGACAATTCCAAGTTGAAACAATGATAAAGTTTTTGAAAGAAAATATTTTGAGGCGATTTGGAATCCCTCAAGTTGTAATAAGTGATGGTGGAATATATTTCTACAGCAAGTCATTGGAGTATTTAATGAAAAAAATATGAAATCACACACAAAGTTGTCACCCCTTATACCCTCAAACAAGTGGACAAGTATAGCTTGCTAATAGGTAGATCAAATCAAACTTGGAGAAAATAGTGAATCCTAATACGAAAGAATGGTCTTTAAGACTTAATGATATATATTAGGCTTATCAATTGCTTATAAAACATCACTGGGTATGTTACCTTATAAACTAGTACATGGAAAACCTTGTCACTTGCTTGTGGAACTTAAATATAAAACTTATTGGGCTATTAAAGATTTCAATGCAAACCTTGATGATGCTAGTCAGCTACAAAAATTATAAATAAATGAGCTTGAGAAAATAAGAAATGTTGCATTGAAAATTTAAGAATTCATAAAGCAAGAATAAAAGAGTTTCATGACAAGAAAATACTAAGAAAAACATTTAATATTGTTCAAAAAGTCTTACTTTATAATTCTTGACTCCATTTATTTCTTGAAAAACTAAGATCAAGATGGAGTGGTCCTTTTATTGTAAAACATATGTATCCATTTGGGTTTTGTGATATCGAGAATCTAAAAAATAGCAATGCTTTAAAGTAAATAGACATCTTTTGAAAGTTTACTTTGATAATTTTTTAGTTGAAAATAACTCTATTGAATTGAGTTATCCTGTATATAAAGATTGATTTTTCTTTTTCTCACATTATTTTGTGTTTCCTTTTGGTGTAACTTTTATTTTACTAGTCTCTCTCATCCTGGTTAAATGGCAGATAACGGTATTCCATGGCCTTGAAATTGGTTCTTTCACTTTCCCATGATAACTGATATTTGTGTATATATTTATGCAATTATTTGCTCTTTCTTACTTCTTGGAATCTTTCTCTATTTATCATTTGAAAATGGACACCACTTTTGAAAAATTAAAAAACTATATTTTTCTACTCTACCTTATAATGCGATTACAAAAATTTATCGTGTTAAATGTGCAAAATTAAAGTTGTTAATGAATCATGGAATTTCTTAAGATGTTCTCTAGCTAATTGAAGCAAAGGTCTGATTATTAGGTGAGCCCTCTAATTCCTTCATTTCACAGATGCTTAGAATAGATAAAAACACTTTTACAAAGAAACGTCATGCAAAACAACTGAAAGTCTATCACAGATGTGCCTGATGGACTTGTAATACAACATGTTGTTGTTTAAAAATAGTATCTATAAACCATGAAGATAAAATATAATTCATTAAGGATGACTATTTAGTACTTAAAAGTGTATTTTTATCAAGGTCTTGTATCAGCATTTTGCATTTGAAGTATCAATAACTCATTAACTAAAGCATGTTTTATAATAACAAGTTTGACTATAAGATACCTTTAATTTATAGTAAATGTTCATCTTAAATACAGGTCTATCACATAAATCAAAAAATTGGTTGAAGAGTTCAATAATTGAAATTGAGAAGACAAAGAGAGGGTGAAGCTTAAAAAAGAGATGCTAGTTCAATTCAAACTAAAATATTGTTCAATCATTGGGTTCTATCTGAAGCTGTAAATCTTGGATTTTAATTTGGTTTATATGGTTAAAAAGCTAAGACATAGGTCTAAAATATTCATAAGAATATAAGACTTAATTTTTCAGTTTAGAAATCCAAATCCTAGCAATAATGGAGAAGTCAAAATATGTCATGTGGCCTCGATACTATTTAGTGTTCAACCCATAATCTTGAGTTTTAAAAATATAAATGACCTCAATTGTTTTTGTTTTTTTGAAAAGCTGAGATAATTTTTTAGAACTTTAATTATTCAAGTCTATTTGAATTCTAACATTTTGTTTAGATAAGAAGATAAGAATTGTCACCAAGTCAAGAGTTAGTCACCCACTCAACAATTAGTCAACAAATTAGTAGTTTTAAATTTTGGCTTATAAAAGGAGGCATTTGCCATACATTTAGGCATACTGGTTTTCAGATCAAAATTATGTTCTTGCTCTCTTTCTTATTACAATACTTTAGTTTTGCCTCATTAATCTCTTGTTTATACTTTTCATTTCCTTTCCTTTCCTTTACTTAGTTAACTTGTATTTTATTTATGTTTTTATCTTGTTTATCTATGTTTGTTTTTTTCATTATGTTTAGTTAAGTTTATTATGTCAAAGTGAAAAGGTTATACTATTGATGTAAAAATAAGTATAGTGTAAACTCAACATGGACTTTAACGTTTGATACTAAGATATTTTGTATTTGTATCTTATTCACTTTTAATACTTTTCTTATTAAATGGTTAATCTAGATTTATGTTTTATAACACTTGATACAATAAATACATGATATTTTTATAGCCCAACCATATGTTATAACCTACATTTATGCTATGAAAAGAACTTGATTTGTTGTTAATATAAGTTATAATCATGAATACCCGACAACATTTACAAGTATTATTCGAATAAGATAACTAATATAATCATGTTAACCATTTATAATCCGATTGAAATCTCTTTTATGTATGTTTTATAGTTGACTAATAAAAAGAGTTTATACTACACTTGTTTGAAATATCATTAGTGGATCCTCTAACCTTGATATTTATTTTTATCATTGTTTGATCCTCACATTAATCTTACATATTAAAATCTCTTTAACTTATTGTTGTTGTTGTTGTTATTCATATTTCGATTATTATTATTATACAATTAACCTTTTTATGGTTTGACCCCGATTTTGTCAAGTTATTTATTACTTCAACACTCCTAAACTTGAGAGAAGACATCAATCTTTTGGTTATATCAACTATTAATGATTTTCCAACTTATGGAATGGTTTCTGGTTGAAGTACGCATGAAAAACTAGTATGTCCATATTGCATAGAAAACAATAAGACATTCACGCTAACAAACGGAAGTAAAGCTCTTTTTTTTTTTTACTGTCACTGTTGTTTCTGACCAACGAATCACAAATACAGAAAGAATATGAAGGGTTTCTTTATTAGCAGAGTTGAAAATAATGTTGCATTCTTGCGTCTTTTTGGTGAAGAATTGTATGATGTTGTATCAAAGTATGGTGATATTGTGTTTGATATCCAATCAAGTAAGTAGAACTTTCCTAGTTTTGGTTTAACCTACAATTGGGTAAAGCGAAGCATTTTTTGGAAGCTTTGTTATTGGAAGTCCAATCTATTTTGCCATAACCTTGACGTCAAGCACATAGAAAAGAACGTGTTTGAGAATATTTTTAATACCGTCATGGAAATAAAGGAGAAAACAAAGGACAACATTAAGGAAGCTCCCAAAAAATTCTGACTAAATATCAAAATCAAGGAAAGTGTAGAGCATTTTTTTATAATGTAATATTATGAATGATATTTTATAACATGAAATATTTGTTGATAATTGTTAACTGTTGTTATTGTTTTGTACGGGCAATTTGCAATTTAAGTGTTTGCTGGAGGGTAAATAGGTAATACAAACATAATCTCTCATGTATAGTGCACGATCATCGATATCTCTGAAGATAAAAACCATCCGTCAATATTTTACCGAGAGTTGCAAAACATTTACTACAAATACCACAATCATTGGCGTCTATACTAACGGCTACTGTATCTGTCAGCATTTTATAGAGAATTGAAAAATATTTATTGAAAATGCCACAAACACCGACATCTATATCGACGACTACTGTATCCATCATTATTTTATGAAGAGTTGAGAAAAACTTACTATAAATGCCATAAACACCGATGTTTCTATAGATGGATAATGCTTGTCTGTATTTTACCAAAACTTGTAAAATATTTACTAGAAACATCATAATCACCAACGTCTTTACAGACGAACACATTCCATTGGTATTTATCAGCATAGTTCACAATTACTGACAAACTCATCGACGAACAGTGCGAATTTAAAAGGGTAGGTATTAATGCATCTCTAACCGCATGTAATTATTGACGAACTGTAAAAATTTTGGATGCTCATTTAAAACTTTTAGTGTGAAATTCAAAATTTATCAACAGATTTTTGAAAAGTCACCGATGGAATAATTAAAAATAATATTATTTAAATGGTTCATTGGTGAGTCTATTGATAAAATTGCGCTATAAATCTTAGTGATTGCCACTACAATTCATTTTTCCTTTGCTTAGTTTATTAATTCTCTTGTTTTCATTTTTTTCCTTGATTTCCTTCAAAACTTTTGTTTTTTTGGCTTGTAATCTCTAGTTTCATCTTTAACAAATTAAAATGTATGTATTTCCATTTAATATGCTTAATGATTTTATTTTATTTTTTGTTGATTGATTTTTTTTAGTGTAATAATCTTGATCTCATAACATTGATCATGGGTCTGAAATGTAATTTTAGATTGACATTAGCCTTTATTTAGGTCTATTTTGACATTGATTTTATTTTTTAACATTGAATTTATTGAAAATTGAGTTTCATGATTTTTTTTTTACTTTTCTTTTTATACTTTTCTTTTTATAAGATTATGTTAGTTTCATAACCTAAGTTGTTAGTTTGGTGGGCTAATCTAGGTTAACTCTAATATTTTTTTAGGCAATTTTTTCAAGATTGAATAATTTTTTGGCTTCACCCTTCAACACTTTATTTTGTTTAAAAATTGGATTTTATAAAAAAAAATTCCATTTTGCCTTCTATTTGTTTATCATGTTCGCATGATCCGACTTATAAAACTTGATGATCTTACTAGGATTTGTTGGTGTTTTTTTTTTGTTGATTGATTTTTTTTTTCATTTCTATAAGGTTATTTTGACCTCACAACCTTGGTCGCGAGTCTTCCGAGCCAACTTAGGTTGCTTTTTTTTTAATTTTTTCAATTTCATCCTTTAGTATTAAGATGTTTTGGAATTAAGTTTTGTGATTTTTTCTTTTAGCAAATATTTTTTATGCAAGTCATCATAAATATTTTTCTTTTTAAATTTAGTCCATTTACTATCAATTTGTTTTATCATATAATTAAATGAAACTATCTTATTGGACTTAGCGGGGTCTATGATTTGAGTTAAAGATATTTTCTGCATCTTTAAAATTCATCAGCAATTCTTGAATATATTTTTTTATGTTAAATTTATTTTTGATTTGGTTTGCAACTGAGCACCAGCCAACTATATCATAAATAAATAAAATCATTGTCATTAATGTATTACCGCATTTCTAGTAATCGATTACACTGTGTTGGTGATCAAAAACTTAGAGACTAAATAGAATGATTTGTAGCAATTCATAATATTTTGTGAGAAAAGACCCAATTAGGGGTTGGATAGGGACACATCTAGACTTAATTTTAGGGTGGGTGTGTACAGGTGGATATGGATGTGTCCCAACTTAGTGTTGGGCGTGGACACATTAACCCACATACTTTTAATAAAAATAAAAATAAAAATAATTATAAGATAAATAATATTATTTTTATTATATATAATAATATTATAATAACAATAGGAAGTGAACACTTAACGCTTGATGTGCCCTAACACCAAGTGGCGCTTAGTTTGGCCTTACACCATGTGGTGTTAAGGCGACCCTTCCATAGCAATCAGAACTGAGCGTTAAGTGGTGCTTGGTAAGCCAGGGCACGCCAATCCCATGTACAAACACAAGCGCCACGTGGTGATGGGCTGGTTTGAGTTGAGTTAGCACATTTGGGTCATGGTAAAGGACCCGATTATCTTGAGTATGAGACAGGGCCCAATTGTCTTGAGTTCAGCATCATACCCTAACTCAATGGGTCTTGCACTGCCTTAACACCAAGTGGTCTAAGTAACCTTTCCTTAGCAATGAAAACTGAGTGTTATGTGGCGCTTGGGAGTGCTTAGATGAACTAAAGCATGCCAACCCCTTGTACAGACCTGAGTTCCACGTTTCTGTGGGGGTTTTAGGGTGATCCAACACATTTGAGTCATGACAAAGGCTCAATTATCTTGGGTCTAAGGCAATACCCGATTGTCTTGAGTCCGGTGTCATAACCTTATTGGGTCTTGATGAAAGATTTTATATATGTTTATTTTTATTATAATTAAATGTATTACTATAAAAAATAATATTATTTGTATTATAAATATTTTAATTTTTATTATAATTAAAAGTTTTAATAGTAAAAATAATATAATTTGCATTACAAAACATTTTAATTTTTCTTATAATTAAAATTATTACTCTTAAAAATAGTATAATTAGTGGCACAAATATTATTTTTTAAAAATTTAAAATATTTATACAAAAATAATATTATTTGTGCTATAAATATTATTATTTTATTTATAATTAATAGCTTAAATAATAAAAATATTATCAGTTGGGTATAAATATTAGTATTTTTATTAGAAGCTATAATATTATATTATAATAACAATGAGAAGCAAAAACCTGGTACTTGAGTTGCCCTTACGCCACGTGGCGTTGTGGCTGCAGTAATTAATTGGGCTTTTTGTCATGACTCAAACTCCAGGTGTTACTCGAGTAAGCCCTGCATATTGGCGTTTAGGTCTGTCATGTGATGCTTGTGAGTACTTCGGTGAGCCAGGGCACACAACCCTATTTACAGACCCAAGCACCATGTGGTGATAGGGATGACTTGGGGTGAGTCAACACATTTAGGTCATGGCAAATGGCCCAATGATCTTGGGTATGAGGTAGGGCTCAATTGTCTTGGGTTCGACGTTATAACCCTAGCCTAATAGGTCTTGCATTGCCCTAGCTCAAATGGTGTTATGGAAACCCTTCCTTAGCAAACCAAGCACCAAGTGATGCTTTGAAATGCTTGGTTGAGTCAGGGCGTGCCAACCCCACACATAGACCTGAGTGCCAATGAGGATGGCTATATTAATATAAAAAATAGTGTTATTTGTGTTATAAATATTTTAATTTTTCTTATAATTTAGAGTATTACTTTTAAAAATAGTATAATTAATGTTACAAATATTATTATTTTATTATAATGAATAGTATTTGCATTAATAATATTATTGTTTGCATTAAAATTTATAATATTTGTATAAAAACTAGTATTATTTGTGCTATAAATATTATTATTCCATTTATAATTAATAGTATAAATACTAAAAATATTATTAGTTATGGTATAAATATTAGTATTTTTATTATAAGTAATAATATTATAATAACAATAAGAAGTAGAAACTCGATGCTTGAGTTGCCCTTGCATTATGTGGCGTTGGGGCTAACCTAGCGCCACATGGCATTGGGGTCACCATAGCCACTTGGCCCTTTTTTCATGATCCAAGTGAGGTTGAGTTCGGGATCAGGATCCAACCAAATAAGTTTAGGTTAGGCCTTTCCTATCCACAACCTAAAAGATTAGGTTTGGGTTAAAATGCGAACCTAATGAGATAGGAGGTTAGGTCCATGTTAAAATCTAAGGGATTTCGATCATTTTCATTTCAAACCCCAAAAGAGTTGGGGTGGAGTTAAAGTGCTGATGCAAAAAGATTAAAGGCTGAGTCCATGTCAGGACTCAAAAGTGTTTTAGTATAGGTCATTTGCTATCACAAGCCAAGAGAGTTAAGGGATGAGTCCGTGGCCAAACCCAATGAAGTTGGGATTTGAATCCTTACATGGACGGTCCAAAAATGTTTATTTTGTATCCCAAGTTTATATTTGAAATTCAAACAATTGAATTTTAATGCCTGACCCAACAAATTTTTTTTTTTTGCCAATAAATCCTGTTGGCTTGGCTGGGCAACCAGCTTCTAGGTAACAATTCAAGTGATAAGTGTTTGCAGCTTAGGATGTAATTCCTTACATAACCTTGAAATTTTTATAATTAGGAATGGACTATCTTTGCGTTAGATGTTTATACCTGGGCTCGAACACACAATTCCCTTATAAATTGCGCTATTTATAATGTGATGAACAATGTCGTTTTTGGCATTATTACAATTTACAATGTAATTAGTAGCTTTATGTAGAATAATATAATTATACTGTTAGCTTTATTTCACCCACCCATGGATGAATTCTGCCAACTGAAGAAACAAGTAGAAGACGCTCGAATTAATTACAACCATTCACTACCCAGTTAACACCTTTTTAGTTAATAAACACGGGTTAATCTTCGGATCCGAAAACCAGACGCAGCCTTCTAACACCACAAAACAAAATCACACCAACACAGTATCATGACACGTGCAATGCACGTGCAAGTTAATGTATGCATTAACCAAACAGATCACCATCCATTATTTGTTTTTAAGCCAGGCACCTATTTAGACCTAACACCATGCAAGCCACCGTTTTAAGTTATATATATAAAAAAAACCTGCCCAAATTATAATTGGATTTTATTTCCTGTGTAAAAAAATAAAATAAACGAGAACAAATAACAATATATTCTACCAAAACAAGTAATAATCTCATTATATATTTAGATGTTTGAAAGTACAGTGATAATTATTTTTTAAAATATTTTTTAGTATATTAATATAATATTTTTATTTTTAAAAATATTTTTTAATATTAAAATAATCTAAAAATATTAAAAATAATAATTTTTAAAAAATACTTTTAAAATATAAAAACCAGCCTCATCTAAAAAAATAATAATCTATCGGTACAATCCAGAAAGTCCAAGTCAATTCTAATGCACATATTCGGACTAGGCCCATAAAAGAAACAAATAAAAAGAAAACCATAAAAAAATATAGGTTTTTTTTTTCCCCTTTGAATTAATGATATTTTTAGAAGAAGAGAAAGGGGAGGCTGTTCTTCATACGTTTCATTCTGAGTATCCAAAACTAACAGAAATTACGCCTCTCTCCATCCCCCTCCTCATATAAGCACATAAACAAAACAAAACCCTAATTTCCTCTTAGCAACAGCAACAGCAAAAAGAAAACCCATCGTCTCTCGCATTAACACTGAAATCTGCTTCTTCCTTGTCTGTGTTATTTCTCTCTATAACACTGAAACTCCCTTCCGAAATCTATTGGTTAAAGATTTCTGAGGGAGAACATTTAAAATACAAGATACCCACACTTTACTTTTTGTGGAGCGGTTATTTAAACAATTGCGTTTTGGGATATAGCCTTCCTTTTGTTAGGGTTAGCACTTCTCTCTGTTATCTCTCTGGCCTTGTCCCTTCATCTCGCTCTCTCTAATTCTTGTTGAATTTGTTCATGTAACAGACCCTAGAACATTGCAGTTACGCGAAAAGAGACATTCAAGTGTATTAGCTAGGGTTTCTACTCTCTTTTCTTGTCTTTTTTGGGAGTTTTCATTGAATTTCAAGTGAACTATTATTGGTTTAGAATTGTGGGTTTTCCTTGGTTGGTGCCTTAGGCTTTTTGCTGAACTGGGACTCTTGTTAAAGACGAGGGCCTGTTGAGTGTGTGGTGTTATTATATATATATATCTGCAAATACATCTTTTGATAAAAGATAGAGGTGTAGAGATAGAGTGGCGTGGTGCCGGTTTTGAATTCTGTTTGCTTTTGATTAATTTGTGTTGGAAACTGCCACAGGCTAGATAATTTGTATGTTGGTTGGTTGGTGATTGTTCAATCTGGGTGGTGTTTGTTTCAGGGGAGAAAAGTAGGGTTAGGGGCTACAAGGTAGTGGTTTTGTATGGGATAATAGTTCTCTTTGGAGGCGGTGAAGAAGTGTCCTCTTTTTTTCCCTTTTCAATCTGATGATGGTCAGTGCTCGTCCTTATGGAAAAAAGTGAACCCTCTTTAGTACCAGAATGGCTGAAAAGTACAGGCACTGTCTCTGGGGCTGGCAGTTTAGCCCAACACTACGCATCATCTTCTTCTCACTCGGGTATTTTGCAATTTTGTGTTAGATAAATTTCATATGGTATTGTTTCGTTTTTTGTGTTTGGTCATCTTAAGTGGCTTGCATTAATTGATAGCTTTTGTTATGGGTACTAATTGTTTAATTTGTTGTATAGATGTCCCTTCATTGGCAAATCACACGAGAAATAGGAGCTCTAAGAGCATAAATGATTTTGATTCCCCTCGCCCTGGCTTTCTGGACCGGACATCTTCATCTAATTCGCGAAGAAGTTCTAGCAATGGATCTGCAAAGCATCCTTACAGTAGTTTTAGTAGAAGTCACCGTGATAAAGATCGAGAAAGGGATAAAGAGAGGTCTAGCTTTATGGATAATTGGGACAGGGACTCTTCTGATCCCTTGGGAGGCTTATTAACCAACAGGATTCAGAAGGATACCTTGCAACGTACCAGTTCAATGGTATCGAGGAAACATGTTGAGCTGATGCCTCGCAGAGCTGCGTTGGACTTAAAAAATGGGAGCGGCAACACTAACACCAACGGCAATGGTTTGATTTCTGGGGGTAGTTTTGGTAGTAGCTGTCAGAAGGCAGTGTTTGAAAAGGATTTTCCTTCACTTGGAAGTGAAGATAGGCAAGGAGTGCCTGATATAGCAAGAGTTTCATCTCCTGGTATAAGCTCAAGTGTTCAGAGCTTGCCTGTTGGCAGTTCTGCTTTGATTGGTGGGGAGGGATGGACATCAGCTCTGGCAGAGGTGCCCACTATTATTGCAAACAGCAGTACAAGTTCGTCATCTGCTGCACAGACTGTTGTTGCGTCTTCATCTGGGACTTCTAGTGGAATGGCTGGTCTCAATATGGCTGAAACTTTGACTCAGGCTCCATCAAGAACTCGCACTGTGCCACAGGTAACTGAGCAGGGTTCCTTTGCCTTTCCTTCAATCATGTCATTCATAGCTACAGACCATAGTTTGTCTAATGAGATATATTTCAAATCCACAGCTGTCTGTCCAGACACAAAGGCTTGAGGAATTGGCTATTAAGCAATCAAGGCAATTAATACCTGTGACTCCCTCAATGCCTAAGAATTTGGTAAGAGAACAGCATCTGATATTTAAGAGAGCTTGTTTCATAAATGTCCCATTTGGTAGTTTAACCTTGTAGGTCACTGATAAATCATCATACCATGTGCTCTACCTTTTATCTGCTAATTTACCTTTTTTCAACATCTTGTATGTTGCTTGCTGATCAGCATTCACTAATAGAGATTCTGGTCTTCATCTGGAACTTTGTATATTAGTCCTTTTGTGAGGAATTTAGGCCACTTCTGATCTATAATTGATCTTGAATTTTGCCTGCTAATAAAACTAACTTTGATCAAAACCACAAATACAATTGCTTTTGACAGCGGACCTTTTAGTTGGATATATTGATTGATTGCCGTAGTTCCTTTTGCAAGGAATTTAAGACAATTTTGGTCTATAATTGATCTTGAATTTTGCCTGCTAATAAAACTACTTTTGATCAAAACCCCAAATACAATTGCTTTTGACAGCATACCTTTTAGTTGGATTAGTTGATTGATTGCCGTAGTTACTTGTTATGATTATTTTAAATGGAATGTTATCTAGGTTACCCGATTATCCTTTTGAGTATGAGTCTATGTTCTGTTGCTCTCTTCTTCATGTAGTTTGCACTCATCCATACAGACCATGTGTACGTGCATGCATGCTGCACTCTGCACCGTACATGTCCATCTTCAAACGTCCCATGGGTATTGTATGATTAAATGCATTTTGCTAGCTCGATACTCTGTTATAGACCTGAATGCTCGTGTTTCTGTTGTATGATCACGCTGCCATGGGGGATTTCAAATTATGTTTTTCTGAGAATGCTGGAAGTTTAGGCTTCTAGTGTGCTTCAGTCTCTTAGTTCTGTGGGTGTGATTTGCTTTGGCTTTTGTGGAAACCTTCTTTCTATTGTTCATTTGAGGTTTTCTTTTTTTTTTTCAATTGAGAAGGAGAGAAATGACCGGGATAAGTTTCATTAGCTCGTGTTTCTTATGGTCAACTCCTTTTGTATTCCCATCCACTTATTTTTAGTATGGACCCATTATTATACCACTGAAAGTAAAGGATATTCAAGCATGGGACATGAAAGCTTAATTAATGTCATTTATTTCTGATGCATCTTTTTTTGTGTGTTTTTGACTGGTAAAGCTTGAAGCATGCTCTCACTTTTGTGTCTTTTGCAAACCTTTGAGTTTCTATTGCCTTTCTGTATTGATGCTTAGGTTATGTTAATTCTCAAGTATTGGTATGGGTTTGTATATCCATGTACAAGGAGCACAGAATGATGTTTGGAGGATAATATGAAGTTTTTTTTTGTTTTTCTACAAACAGATCCTGTGTATTTTTTGTGCAAGTATGAAAACTTTGTTAATGTTGAGGAACTATTATCTATAGTAGACAATAGTTCCTTGTCTCCTACAGTTAGCCTCTTTCTCCTGCTTGATTGTTCCGAGTCGTGAATTGTACAGGTTCCTTTTTTGCTTTGTATTTGACCTTTGTGATTCAGGTTTGTGACTGAGTTATAACTTACCCAGTGTTATAGAGGCCAGACGAGGCGCTCCAGGCAAGGCCACAACGCCTTTATTAGCCTCAGGCAATGAATTTCAATGAAGTGCTGCCTAGGCAAGCGCCTCTTGAGTGGGTGCTGGGTCTTAAAGCAAGCGCCTCTTGATTGGGCGCTGGGTCTTAAAGCAAGCGCCTGATTGAAATACGTATTTTTCCATGTTTGATTTTTTCTTTTAATTGATATATGTTTTGACCTATTTTGTTTTAAGGGTGAAAAATATAAATTTATATGACCATGTTATGGCATTTTATATTCTCTTTTGATTTTTTAATGATCTGATCTTAATTGGGAAGACATACATTTTAGATTTATATAATATAATATAATATTATACAAATATTTTTTTTAATCTATGGCATATCACCTTGGTTCATTCAGGCAAGTGCCTCGGGCATTTTACATGCTTGGCGCCTTTTAATGCCTTTCGCCTTTGACAACACTGAACTTACCATGTTTCAATGTCAATGCATCAGTTTGTATGGAGTTAGCTAGTTGTCCAAGATGTCAATAACCAAGTTTGAATGATGACACATGCAGACACTGGTTATTTGACATTTGTACTTACTGCAGCCCTTGATTCTTCTTCCTTACCTTGTGAACCACAAAAATTGTGTGTAACCATTTGCTAACTTTCTTTCCTCAGGGTCCCAGTTCTTCTGATAAATCGAAGCCTAAAACAGGAATCAGGCCTGCTGAGTTGAATATGGCTGCCAAGAGCTTACACCAGCAGTCTTCTTCATTGCACCTGGCTAATCAATCTTCTGTAGGGGTAAATGTCAAATCTGATGCTCCAAAGACATCTCATGGGAAGCTTTTTGTTCTCAAACCTGTATGGGAAAATGGTGTCTCCCCTTCTCCAAAGGATGTTGCTAGTCCAACAAATACTTCCAGCAGAACTGCAAATAGCCAACTTGCTGCTCCTTCAGTTCCATCTGCACCTGTGAGGAGTTCAAACAACCCAAAGCTTTCTCTAGGGGAGCGTAAGCCAACTAGCTTGACTTTAAATTCAGGATTTGGTGGGGAAAAGAGAGCCCAGAGCAGGAATGATTTCTTTAATGACCTGAAGAAGAAAACTGCTATGAACACTTCTTCAGTTGCATATTCAGCATCTGTTGTTTTGTCTCCCACCAGTGAGAACTCTTGTGAAGTAAACAAGGAACCTGTCAGTGCCCCGATGAGTCCTCATGCTATTCAGAACGGTGCTGACTTGATTAGCAATGGTGGGAATTTAGAAGAGGTTCAAAGATTTTCTGAGGAAGAAGAGGCCAAGTTCCTTCGTTCTCTTGGGTGGGAGGAAAATTCAGGGGAGGATGAAGGACTCACAGAGGAAGAAATTAATGCCTTCATTCAGGAGGTAAATACCAAGAGCTTATTCCTTGTTTTTCCATCTAGATATTACTCTGCTTAGGTTTTAAGAAGTTTAAAAGTGCCCATTTGATATTTTATGTGGAGTGCTTGTGTTCTTTTCCACTTTTACTTTGGGGGCATAAATTTGTCAAACTTTTGGTTGCAACTGCTTCAGGTTGTCAACCCCATTTTTAGTTTCATGCAACCAAGTGTAGTCACTTGGCTAGCCGGGTGAAAGTTGGAAAAGTGATCGCCCATTTTTTTTCAGATCATCCTGGTCAGGGGCTTGCATTGAGAAGTCTCTTGTTATGAATTTTAAGTGCTGCTGTACTCATTTTCATGATTTCACCTTGCAGTATGTTACAAAGAAGCCATCCCTGAAAGTGTGTCGAGGCATGCAACTAAAGCTGAATGAATGTCATGCTGCGACTTTGGGAGGATCTTCCCTTGCATCCAGCTCCTCTGACTCTGGATCAGATGCTTAATGCTGTTCTCTGAAATAGTAGACCCAGAAACTCCATTTTTTGATGACAGGTGGCTAGCTTCTTTTTCCCTTTGCTTTCTTTTTAAGAAGGCCTGGTAAGTTGCGAATAGGAGGGGGTGGATTTTTGGTTGGAACCCTTGCATTTTGCAAATGGTGCAATAAGTTACGGATGCCCCCAATCCTGCCTTCCCAACAGGGGGTAATTTTTGAACGCGTCACGGTTGGTTCGGGAGAGGGTAGGTTAGAGGCTGTTTCGTCTGGGAGAGATCGCTGCGTCATTCGGGGGGGGTTTGGTCTTTTTACTTTACATCTCTAGAGGGTTTGATTTTACAAAGAAAAGCTTATGGTGTTTTTGTCAAATTTTACGGAAAAAAAAAAGAGGAAATCAAAAGGGCTCCATTTTTAGTTTAGTTCATGTTTTATACCAAGTATTTTTGGTGCTGTCGTTTCATTTTGAGCAAATCATGTCAATATTTTTTAGGCACAAATTGCACATGAATAAGAAGAAATCTTAGTCCTGAATTTAATTTATTTTCCGTTGTTATCATATTACCCTATTGTTTTTAGACACCCCCCTGCCCCCCAAAAATAATAATAAATAAATAAGTAAATCTCAATGGCTTGCAGAGATTGATGCGCCCGCCCTCCTTTGTTCAAGCCATGTTTAGGTATGGCCAATTCGTGCTCAAAATGGTAATAATACGGGTCCCGGCAGTTATTCTATTTTACTACCGATTTTCTAAATAGAAATATTTTGTAGTGTGAAAGACAAGATTCAACCAAAAAAAATATATAAAAAAAAAAATAATCATGAAACGATGGTGATAAACGAAAAGATAGCAATTTTTTTTATAAATATTCAGGAGCATTTTTTATTTAAATTTCCCATATTAGTTTAATTTTAACAAAGTAATTGTTGATACCAAATCAACCACGAAATAAATGACAACATTTTAACCATCGTCAATCTCTAAAAACCTCTCATAGCTGGGCTTTTTGATCTAAAGAATCTATTTCAGCCTCCAAAGTCCATTAGCCAGCAATCACGGGACACGCTGCCTTATCCATGGACATTTATTTTAAGATGGTGTTTAATAGTGTAGTAGTAATTTTATTTAAAGATATATTAAAATAATATTTTTTATTTTTTAAAAATTATTTTAACTTTAAAAAAAATTTAAAAATATAAAAAAATTAATTTTTTTAGAAACACTGCTTCAACTGAACCATTAATTCCCGGTGCCAGCTCAAATTATCTTCACACAAGAATGGAAGTGCTCTGACTCAAGCACGAGTACATGAAGAACTGTAGTTATTTTGTTTGTTTATTTATTTGCTCTAAACTGGTCTGATCACAAAGTCTTAGAAGTCGGTGGTCATTTCCCGACAAATAACGCAACCATTTCACCAAAACGGGTAGACGGGATTCATGTTCGGATAAAAGAACCCGAAGTTTTGCTCAACTGCGCCTTGTTTCAAATTCTCATTGAACATTGCGAACAGGAACGTATCCATGATTTCTCCCGGCCTCCTTGGTGTCCCGTTTGTCAGCACATGATTCACTAGGTTCCGATTGTAGATCATTGCGTTATCAATGCTTGTGTAAGGATCATTCCCAGCACTTGGCCATCCACTCTCCCCTATAGCAACTCTTAAACAAGGATAGCCAATTCTTTCCAACGCTGCATGAAACGCATCAACCATGGCATCGAAGAGATCATAATAGAGGAAACTCCCATCGATCACCACAGGAGTGGTTGCAGCAAACAAGGCATAGTCCGCGGAAACTTGTGATGGATTTGAGGCATAGGCAAAATAAGGATACACATTGATCATGAGTGGTGCATCAGAACTGGCTAAGATGCTGGCAACAGAGATCATAACATCAGTTATATCGCTACTGAAAGAGCCAGCCGATGGAGGGTAGGAGGCTTCAAGAGCATTTCCTGGTATTGCAGTCGTCACTGTGACATTAGCCAGCCCGATTGCTGCAAGTGAATTGCGGGTGTTGGCTATTGCTGCGGGGATGTAATTGGCAAGCGGGCCTGGGATCACTTCATTGCCTAATATAATCCAACGAAATAGCACATCACTCATGTAAGGGGCGATATTTGTGTTGACCCACGCATCTGCTGCATCAGGCCTTTGAGCAATGCTTGCCAAGTCCTCATTTAAAGGACATAAAGCAACAGCAAGTCCTGATCCTCTCAATGCTTCAAGCACATCAGGTCTCGGCTCGTAAAGTCTAATGAATTCGATTCCAGATCTCTGATAGAGACCTACCACCTCACTTGGAGGTGGAAGGTCATTCCCATTTAGTCCATAGCAAACACCAATGGGGAGAGAACCTGCAACATATCATATATCAAAAGTTAAGACAAGAACTTCCAACCAAGAATCTTGCTGTTGGTAATCTGTGATACAAAGTCTTGGTGTACTAATGCTGGTAGATAAACTAATTAATTATGTGAAAACAAGAGATTGAAAACTTGTGATTATCTTGTTAAAACAAAGTCGAGCGTGTTTTCAGTGCTAGTTGCAGGAGAGTGATCTTACTGGAAATGGAAAACTGGTGAGCCGCAAGTATTATTGTTGTAACGAGAATGAACCTGCACAATGAGCTCATCAACCCCATTTGTTTATTTTTATCCTCAAACTCTAATTTAAGCAGGCGAGAGATGTAACTGAATACCGCATGCCTCTCCATCTACATTTAGCAGTGTATATATAGGAGGAGGAGTGCCCTTTACCCCTGTAGACGGCTGTTTCTAACAATTTAATGCCATTGCTTGCACTCTAGATTGTGTGTTTTAATGAATCATTATCATCTGCTTTTGAACTCGAGTAATTAAGCTTAGTGCCAGTTCTAGCAAGACCATTATGAAATTTAACTATTTGTTGGCTTCTCGTTAAGATTTTGTGGGGTCCAGCTACGTTCTTGCTTACAAGGAAAACAGAGTAAGCTGTTCCCACTTGAGCTGTTAACGCTGCAAAGTTCTTGCATGCCCTTGGTCGATCCTGTCTGGATTGACCCTCTGGAAATGATTTATCAGAAAATTAACAAAAACCGAAATCCAAGTAATATTAAAGAACTAATAGCAAATCATTCTAGAGTTTCGTTTGATAATTTAGAGTCTTTTTTTTTCCTAGTTTTTATCTATGGTTGAGAAGTGTTTGGTAGGAATTTTAATATTATATTACTTGATTTTTATTGAAAGTGCAAGGTGATTTCACTTTAAAAAAAAATAATGAGAAATGATTATTTTTTTAGATAAAAAGTTATTTATTATATTTGAAAGATAGAAATAACGTGAAAAATTGTTAATAACAAAAATACATTGCATAAATGATATCAATTTAATTATACAATACTTTTATTTACTTAAATAAGCATGTAGCGTATTAATTCTTGCTTTTCTTCCGTTTTCGCTTATTTTATTTGATTGATTCTATGTGTCATTAAAAGTAATTATTAAATTATACAGTATTCCTATTTATAATGTTTTAAATCATATTTCTTTTCTTTTTTTGCTTGTATTATTTAAGAAATTCTATTTTGTCAATGAAAGAAGAATTCGTGCTGTTATTTTTTATTTAAAAAAACCTTAAATTTAAGTTATATCTATAATAGTAATTTTAATTTGATTATTGTAACTATAAATCACAAAATAATTAGGTGACCTTAGTTCTAATACAGCACAGCATATTAAAGCAGTTATAGCATGGTAATAATCATAGCAAAGACTAAATAAAACTCTTAAATTTTTAAATTTAAATAATTATTTAGCTATAATATTCTTGTTAAATTAATAACTCATTACAAATTACTGATAAGCAATATAAATTTTAAAATAAATTAATTTTAAATTAAAAAATACTTTTACTTGAAGATGCTTACTCAAAAATTAATATAAAATATTTCAAGAATTTAGTACAATATATAAATTAAAATCTTGAATTTAAACTCTTCTTTTGCATAAAATGCTTCTTTCATCCATCATTTATCACTTTGTCTATCATGCACATTTTCAAAACTACTTTTATTTGGAAATAGAATAGTAGTGAATTTATACTATAATTTTTGTAAATTGATTTAAGTTGTTTTTTAAATTTTGATTCAAAAAAAGAAGACATAAGTATATTTGGTTAGAATTAATCTTAGATTGAATTAAAATTTTTAGTCAAAAATCTTAACTTCGTACTTGTAAATTTGACCTTATGCTGCCTTTCTTCTTTAAAAAAGATATTTTAAGTTACTTTTATGTTTGTAGCTAAACTCATTTTTATCATATAATTTATTTATAAGAAAAATTAACTGTAACTTAAAGTTTAAAATTATAATTTAAAAATGATATATCGCATACTATTAATTAACAAAATTTAAAACTCCTTTTAAAAAACATTGATGACCCAGGTTTAATTTTAATTATATTGTTTACTAGAATGGGTCTCAGGAGTAAGAGATTTGTGTTATGAGGTCATTAATTATTATTAAATAATTTGAAATAATTCAGTCTTTATATATTTTTAAAATATAATAAAATGATTTAATTATTTTTTAAAGTAAAAAAATTAAAACCAATACTTAGAGGTTTTTTTCATTTTTCATTTCAATGTTTATCATCATCCTTTTAATTTTTCATTTGTTAAATTAATTTTTCTTTTCAATTTCACCCATCAATAAAAAATTTATAGTTATTCCCTAATTTATTTTTTATTTTAATTTTTATTCTTGTTTTTTTAATTGTTCTTTTGCTAAATTGATTTTTTTTTCAATTTCACCCTTCAATAAAAAAAATAGTTGTACACTAATTTATTTTTTATTTACATAGTGATCTTCATACTTTTAATTTTAATTTTTTTTTGGATACTTTTGTATGGTTTTGTTTTTCAATTATATTCTTTAACATGTGATTAATTCAAATTCACCTTTTTTTGTTCTTTATTTTTATTTTTTTCAATGATAATTCTCATTCTATTAATTGATATTTTTTGTTTTTGATCCTTTTGTAAAGTTTTTTTTTCTAATTTTAGTACTTAATATTTTATAGATTGGAGATTAAAATTTATAATTTTTTCAAGTGAGGGTATTTATGATCTAATAATCTAAGTTATAGATTTAGAAAATTAACACAAGTTATTTATTTTATTTTTTAATTTTATTATTTGATAGTAGTTTTTTAATAAAAAATTTATTTTTCAGATTTTATTCATTCTATTTTCTATCAGATTATTATAATTTTATAATCTTAATCATGTATTTTTTTAAGATTAATCCAGATTATCTAAATTTAATTTATTTTCGATTATTTTTTACGGAAAAAAAATCCCGCCATGCCGCATGGCTAATGTCAACATCTAGGAATTGACTATAAAATTGAGAGTCAAACACTTTCACGCGCTTAAGAAATGCAGCTGAGGACATCTTAACTTCAGCATGAAAAGACGAACAGCTGTTGAGATTTTCTTCATGTCGGATTGCTGGAGAATTGACACCACTATAGATATCTCACAACGGGAAATTTCTTTCCAAAGTTCTAGAAATTGTTGTTGGGCACAAATCGCACGAGCTTCCCATGTTATTTATTGTTGGATCAGCAAAAGTGGAATTGAAGATATGATATTTCATCATACAGTCATTCCACCGGAAAGGAGGGATTTGGCTGTCGAATATGAAGTTGCAGCTTTGAAAAAGATACCAGCAATTAGAATTCAGATGAAAAGGTCATAACAAGAAGGAAAACGACATTACAAAACAGGGAACAGACAAGAATAAGAGCATGAGATCCAAGGAGGATTGAAAGTGGACATAGCTATTTTCAGCATTCTAGGTTCAAACTGAGACTAAATGATTCGTGTGACCAACCTGAAAACAATTGAATTTGGCTTCTGCACAAAGGCAGAATTGAAGAAACGCCGGAGTTTATGAGATTTCACTTTCTTATGTACCAAACATCTCAAATTCCAGAAAAGTTGCACGGGTCTTTCTTTCTTCTTTTTTTATGCTCGAGAATGTGAGCACAGGATAAACATTTGCACGAGGTGGAACTATGTTCTGTCCTGAGGATTGAATAATTACTGAAACATACACAGCCAACTCCCTCTGTCATAATTCCAAGCTCCAACAGGCAGCACATATCATCATAACTCATTCCGAGTATGAAGTCCAACAAATTAGCCCACTGCAGAAAACAAGAATGGAGATGTTGATTAAAAAATGAGAAAGACAGGAGGCAAATGGTAAATCCAAATTCGTTCAGGTAATGTCAAATAACATCTCTAAAATGGACATGATTGTACATGTGAATTCCATGCAAGCGTTATGCCTACTTGTGTCTCCTGTGTGAATGTGTTATTGTCACACAGAGAGGCGGACCAGCAGATCCACATGGCAAACTTTTCATTGCTCAAATCAACATGCACAGATTTATCATCTAAAATCTAACGCTGCATGTTTTTCAAAGGCTAGGCAAAGTAATTGTAAGAAAGAAAAATTAAAGGACCACTTTAACAAGACCATCCAAAAATGTCAGACCAGGAACCTGAATATCTCAGGAAATTCTTCGGGCACTTCTAAAAAATAAAGGCAAAGGAGAAGCAGTTTATGGCTAAGCAAAGGCACCAATATCATAACCTAAAGATATGCAACAGATGAGAGATGCCAGTAAACCATTTACCTGATCAGCACAAACACACACTGCAAGACGCCAGCAGTTCCTGTCCACACTGAAGGACCAGTTTTGACAATTGAATCTTGTATCAATAAGCCCACTGATGCTGCTAAAGAGACGAAGGAGACAACATATGCAAAGAAAAGCCAGAGCTTCAATCTGCAATTAAGAGAAGGATTAGGAAGCCCAAAAGCCAAATGGAAAGTTAAGCCATTTCCATCTAGAAACCACAGAATGAAACAAATGTGGCAATGGCTAGAAGAAATTCACAATTATTTCAGAAAGAGATAGAGGGAGAGAATCTAAATTTTCGATCCAAATCTTCTAGCATAAAAGAATTGACATAATAAATTAATTGTGCTGTATCATCAAAGGTTTCAAAATCATTCTAACATAACCACAGTCAATTCCATTGAGAACCTCTGCCCTTGGAAAGGAAGGAAAAACAAGAGCTTCTAGCAGTCATGCTCCAGAGAAAATAACATCAAACTCAAACAAAAACTGCCATATCTCCTTTATTTTTTCTTTTCATACAATTATTAAAAACATAAGAAATTCCTGTACATGAGAACAGGTAGTTCTCAGGGTCATACTTGTATATCACATCAATGTAGCACAGCTTATGACAAATGTAAGTATTCAATTACGTGGTAAAGATCCCATTTAGCCATCATTTACTAAGATTAAAACAGCACCAAAAAATCTCAAGAGCAACAGTAGAAGTGCAGGTTGAAACAACAAGAGAAAACATAACAATCATCAGAAAGATTGTGATGCCCATCCGCAGGCAGGTAGTCCACTAAAAAACGCTAAGCATAGCAGTGGGTTTTAAGAAATACACTGGAGAAATATGTGCAGTGGTCACCACTATCCTCCACTCTAAGAGTGGTAACGCTAATTTATATTAAAATCACTGCTTTTAACGCATCAGCATTGCAGGAATCAACGCAAGATAGCAAAATCATTATCAGAATAGTAAATAAACGCTCGTGGTGTTCCAAGACACGGTGTGCTAAATAAACTGATAGTCAAAAAGTCTCCCTTCAAAGTAAAGCCCCCGGAACGAGCAGATAAAAAAAATCAATTTAACAAGACAATCCAATTTTCACTGGGGCTTCTAACAGAAGAAAATCAAAATAATTGAAAAATTAAGATAACATCAACTAAAGGAAACAAAAAGAAGAACAAGCAACTGAGAAACAAAGAGAGATGGAAAATTGCAGACCTCCACTCGCCTTCCTCGTAAGGAGAGTAATCAATATCCTCTTTTCTAACGCAATTAAACATCAGAGAAGCAATAGATGCAAATATGCCTGCAGTTGCGAAGCCCTAAAAAATCAATCAATCTACATAAAAACACATGTAATTGTATATTGAAATTGAGAGAGAGAGAGAGTTAAAGAGAAAGGGGGGTTGACCAGGGAGGTAGTGAACGACGGAGACTTTAACAGAGCTACAAACGACGGCGTCGATCCAAAACCACCATCCCGCGCCAAATACCGCGCCAGCGACTCCAGGACCGAAGATTGCCCACAGCTCCGGTAAATCCATTTTCCTCTCTCTCGATTGCTTCTTTTCTTTTCTTCTGGATACTAAGTAAAATTAAGAAAAGAAAGGAAAAACAAACAAACACTGGACGCTGGTTAGTGATTGACTGTTGTTGCTGCTTGAAGTTCTAGGCTGTCATGAATTGCGTTTAATTTGCTGCCTATAATGGAATGATTACTGGCCATTTACACGCTAATAGCGATGGTGTTAGGTTGTGAACACATTTTTTTCTGTCTTCCTTCAAATTTCATATGCAGATTAAAAATAAAATTACCATAATATCCTCTAGTTTGGTCAAAATTATATCAAATTTTAAAAATTTACAATTTACATCACAAATTTTATACGCTCATTAACCCTTAACATTCAAGGAAAAAAATTAACAAAAATATATGATTATTTATTTAATGACAAAAACATTGTAAATTCATGTTAAATAATGCAATTTCCAATCAAGAATAATAAATTAAGAAAAGAATTTTTATGACCGGTGGTGAAAATTCTTAATTAATTGGTACAAATTCCTTGTAGAAAGTAAAAAAATAAATTTGTATGTTAAAATTAACGGTGATAGAAGATTTGATAGAAATACCCCATCATATATTAAATGGGTGGCATTGTTATAAAAAAAAAAACAAACAAATTGGTTAAAATATTACGGAGTTAGTGAAGTTTTGAAAATTTAATAAAGTGATAAAAAAATAAAAAATAATAGAAATATATATATGTAAATTAAATTATCAGAAATTAAGTTTTATGAATAAAACTTGTTCTTTCTTGTTCATATTCAGGAATCTTGATTTGAGCTGGGTTTGAATTATTAATTAAAAAAAATGTGTTTTTACATATAGGAGTGTCATGTAAATTTGTGTTTGAATGATTAAATGATAAAATGAATGTTTGTATATTAATTTAAGGTTAGTACGCACAAAAAATCATTAGAGAAAATGTTAATTAAAGGAATTGAAAAGGGAAAACATACTCCATTTAATTTAGAGAGAGACAGAGAGAGCTCTTGGTTTAGCATGTAAGGGTTTGGCTTTGAACGATGTTTTGTTGGGGTTCTTGATTTAGATGAATTAGTTTCATGGTTTAAATAAATAATATAATGAGAAATGAATGAGTTTAATTTTAATTCATGTGGAATAAAAAAAATAAGAACCTCTAGATAGGAAAAAGATAAAAAGAAGTAGATTTGATCTGCATGGTAAATCAAGAGGATATTTAATTTTAATTAAAATACTAAAACATGGAATGATTTAGTCGTATAACAAGAAAATGACTTAAGCATGGGTTAATTTAAATTAAATGAAAAAGTAAATGATATGACATTTAGCCTAACAAAAACGAAGAAATGATGTAGTAAATTAAGTTTTAGTAATAAGAGCAAGTGAAATAAAATGAATGAATAATGTATCATGAAATGAAATTTGAAGAAAAAATTCATGAAAAGATTGAGAATAATGTATTAAAACCAATTACATTTTGGTTTGGCTAAGAGATAGGAAAAAAATATGAAAGCATTTATGATTATAGAAAAAACAATTGTGAGATTCTTTAGATCTAAGATGGGAATTGAATGAAAGTTGAAGTTGAGACTTTTATGATAATAATCTTGAATTTAAAATGATTTTTTTACTATAATAATACAAAAGAAATATGAAAGTTGGATGGCCATCGAGGATAATTAGACGAAAATAAATCGTATATAAGTTCTTAATATCTCAATAACTATTAAATCATTTTTTAAAAAGTTAATATTAGTTGAAGTTTTTTTATTTTATTTCAAGATTTTATTGAAAACATAATAGTAATTGACAATATATTTATTAAAGAAAGAACTATAATGAAAAACAAAATAACTGGCATTCAAATGAGATTACTGATTTAATTAATACATTGTTAAGATTACTATAATTATTAGCTTTTAAATAGAAATACTAGAAAAATTGATGTCTAAGTAAGGTTGTCAAATTGATTGGTATTTAATTGAAATTACTGGAATTATTGGCTTCTAAATGAAAATATTAGAATAATTAGCATTCAAGTAAAGTTTATAAATTAAATAGTATCTAGTGAAGATTATTGGAATCATTATTTTTCAAATAGAAACGCTGAAAGAGATGATTCAAAAGTTAAATCATATATTTTTTAGATTTAAAAATCTATTTACATATAAAAACACATAATAAACAACCTAAAAATCCCAATAAACTAATTTCTCACTTTAAAAAATCCCTAAATCAACTCAAAAGCACAAGATTAAATAAATAAAAATCTTTATTGACCTTGATTTCACTAATATAAAAATTCATACCTAAATAACATTTTTCAGACTAAGAAAACATATTTACACTAAATTTGGCTTCTTCTTTTTTTCTCGAATTTGACCAACTAACCAGTTTCTTTGTCCTCCATTATTTTTCAGTAGCTTTATCTTTCTCATCACAAAAAGCATTGATTGAAATGCAAAACAAATAAAATGTAAAATCTAAATATCAAAACCCTAATAAATATGAATTAAAATTGAACAATATAAAAAGAAAAGACTTTTTTTTTAAATGTCGAATTTGATCCTTGAAATTTCAATTCTATTTAAGAAATAAAATTGAAATCTATTTTGCAAAGCATTAGCATAATGTTAAAAAAGTTATTTTAATGTCGTGATAAACCTATAACAAGTTAATCGAGACAAATTAGTAAGCCAAATTCTCAGTCAATGCAAGGTGGAAGAATAAAATTGGAAAAAAAAAAGTCTATCAACTGAAATATAAATTGCTTTAAAAACCTGAAAAAAAAAGAAAGAAAAAAAAAAGCATTGTTTTAATCTACATTGTTTATAAGTGTTGCTATATAATGTTCCCCATCTCTTTTAAATTATTTTTTTAATAATTTTAATTAAGTTTTTCTTTTAAAAATGAATTTGAATATTGATGATGAAGAAAAAAATGGTTGGTTTAAGTGATATCATTTGACATTTATATGAATTTCCTTCAATAAATGTTTAAAATTATTATTATTTTTTGTTAGGACATAACACCTTCTGGACATGACAATGAAAAGTGATGTATTTAAAATGCTTATGATTATACATTCAATTGCCTAGAAAATAATAAAATGCATCTTGTTTTCTTCTTAATATTATATTATTGTAATTCTTTTATTTATTTAAATTTTTTTACAAAGCACTTAAGGTACAATTTACTTACTATCTAATATAAGGGTGGCCACATTCTTTCTTCACTTTACCCTACACTTTTGTTTAGAGGTTAAATAGTCGGAACAAGCTAAATTTTGATAAATTATCTTAATATTCCTTGACTTTTGGACTTATGACCATATTAATAATAAGTAAGTGTAATTCTTAGTTTTCTTGTAAATAGAACAATGTGGTTATGACTCACCAAAATATAGTTATATACTTTTCATTTTTTAAGCAATGTCTAAATGACAAGGTACGTACTGAGCTTTTATGAGTAAAGTATGTTTTTATAGATCGATTTATTCTTTATTAGTGTACAACACCTATACTATAACTCTATAATTGGTAATATTTTTTTTTTAATTCCATATCATGCTTAGATATACTTGTTTTCAAATCAAGCAAAAATACTTTTATAAAATCAAGTATTAGATTTTTATCACATAACAATCAATATTTCTTTAGAAAAAACTAATTTCCAACAACATATGATAGAATTAGCCTTTAATCCTAGTATTTCATATTCTTTTTTCCTTTTAGCATATTATATATCTTGAATTGGCTTTACATTTATCACCCTATCATATTTTACCTTGGTATGAAATTATATTAGCCAATTGTATGTCAGAAATAACTAAGCAAGAGCACACAATAATAGCATTAAACATAAAAGATTTTAATATTATACTTAATTATCTTTCCATAAACTTTTACACTTACCTTTATTTTTTTATACATATAATGTTTGTATGAATCTTCATTCAAGGAAAGACCACCAATCACACAAGAAAAAACAATTATACATGCAAGCAAATAAAACATAAAAAGAGTAGGAAAACAAATATGAAAGTTTTTTACACAATTAAAATATACATCCAATGCTGAAAAGACAACATTAAAAGATAACAAACAAAAATTAAAGAGCATAAAAAAGATGCATTAACATGTTACTTAACGGTAAAAACATTTTTTTCCCATCAAATAAAAAAAAACAAATACTTAAAAGAATAGGAGTTAAATTCTCCATTAACAAAGACTATATAATATTATATCTATAAAAAAAATCTTTAAATATCAAGATGCATAGATCTTGTTATGGAGTTGGAGCTTTATCATAATATCATATTTTAAATGATTTGTTCTACAAATAAATAAAGCTACATCAAAATTAGAACATCAACAAAAAACACATAATAAATTTATTGACTTATTACATACCAACATAAATATGAACTTTACAAGAAAAAAACATACCAAAAAAATATGTGTGGTGATCATTAAGTCATGTCCTTTAGGAAAAAAAGAATAAGAAAAAAGAATGAATTATCACATTGCATTATACTTATATTCATAAAAAAAAAATACCACCAATAAATAATTACATTAATTATATATTCACAATTATATAAATTTTTAACTATTATTAATTTATTTGATAGGATTTTATTTATATTTTTTTTCATATGGAAACAAAAACTTTTTTAAATAAGTGGTGAATAGAGGCCTAAAATATTATTAGAATGGTTTGTGTAGAACAAACATATAAAAAATTATTTTTTATTTTTTTCTTTTATTTTTTTATTTTAACTATTTTTAAAATTTTTTTGTGCTATGTATTTATGTTTTTTATTTGTGTGCAGGAATAAAAGATTTTAAATGAGTGAAGAGCAAAGGAATAAGAAATTATTAGCATGGTTTGGGGAGTAAAAACAACATATTTAACAAGTTTCAACCACTCTAAAGCAACATTTATTTAGAGAATAAATTTCCTTCTATTATTAAAAAAAACAAGAACAACATGTTTTTTTTGCATTGTGATTTTTTACTATTTATTCATTATAGACACAAATACATTATATTACAAATTCATTGTTTTTTTTTTTAATTTCATTCTCAAAGTTCTTTTTTTTTATTGCATCCTATTATGGCCAAATTAATGACCAATTTTCTATAATTTGCAAGTGAGAGTCAAAATTTTAAGCAACATGATTAAATTATAAACAATAGAGAAACCAATAGCTAATATTAACTTTACACAAAAAAGTATTCTTTGATCCAAAAGTCTCATTTTCATTATTTTTTAGTTTATTTAGTTTTTGAAATCTAAATTTTGATCAAAGAGATTATTTTATTGATTTTTAATTTTTGAAGTTGAAAGAAAAGAGAGATAATCATAGAAAAAATAACAAGTTGAGAGAATGTTTAATTGACCACATTCAGATCATTAAAAAGACCAAACTTATTTTCAGTGAGTTCCTATTAGAGAGAAGAGTTCATTCTACACTTAGAAAGCTTTTAGGTTTATGAGAGTGTTTTAGAGGTTTTTTATTGTAAAAATAAGCTAAAAATGAGCTATGGAGGTAAAAAAACCTTTGGCTTAATTTTTTTTTCAGTAACCTTTGATGGCTAAAAAATTTCAATAGCACATTATTGGTCATGTGTTATAATTTATTTTAATATATTAACCAATAAACTAAATCATGTTGCGGTATTCTTATTCATTTAAACTCATGAAATTATGGTTTGTAACAGTTACTTTAGCCTGTATATCTGTTCTTTTCATTTGTGCATGCATGACCTGTCTTTTCTGTTACTTTTGTATTATTAATTAAATTAGTGAGCCAATACACATTTAATGTATTCTATTTTCTAGAAGTTATGCCTTTTTTTTTCCCTTTAGGTTCTTTATTGTTCATTAAATGAGAGAGCCAATATGTATTAAATGTATCTTATTTGCTATCACAAAATGTATCTCATTTACTATCACATTGATCTCTTTATATTAAGAGGTGGGTTGTTTGGTTTGCATGGGAAATGTCATCATATTGGTTAAAGATAAGATTTTGCACTTAGTGCAGTAATTGTCTTTTATATTTCGTGTGACAAAAAATTGAAAATGCCCCATTCTTTTTTAGTTTAGAACCAAATGCCTTTTCTTTTACTTTGTTTATTTCCGGTCTGTATATTTCTTTACCCACCAGTTGTTGGACTCTCCTCTCTTGCTGGTTATTGTGCCATTAGTTTAGTGTTGTTTTTTTTTTTCTCTTTTCATTACCTCTCTTATTATTTTTATTTAGTTTGTTTTCTTATACATTCATAATTAATATGTGTGCTTCCTTTATTTTCAATTGATTTGTTGACTTTTTCTAGCCTTCTTTTCTGTTCGGTTGTTGCTTTGTTCACATTAAGGCTTGCTTGTTTTACGCTACTGGTATGTGCATGCATTATTGGTCTATACGATTAATGGTTGTTTTTTTCTTGCTTTGTCGGATTGTGAGACTAGCTTCTCTCTTTTTTTCATTTGCTTTTTAACTAACCAGCAAAGGCATCGCTTACTAGGAGTTTATAATAAAAATTATTTTTGCTGTATTTTCTTCCTTTTTTATGGTTGTTGAATTTGTGCTTTAAATTCCCATATTTATTTATTTGGCCAATTCATATTGCAATTTATATTTGTTCTTTTCATGACTTGCCCTTTTGATTCCGATCATTTATTTATTTATGTTTACACTGTCATTAAATATATAACATTTAGTTAAAAAATTTCATAATTGAAGAAAATAAACAAAGTGTTTTTTTCTTGCAACAACAGATAACCTTTAGTCAATAATTTACAATTATCTATTTACAAATACACAAAAATGATTATATGTCAACGTTGAATAAGTTTCTTAGAGCAAACCCTCTTTAAAACTGTTTCATATTAAAACAATTGTTTAGCTAATGGAGAACCAAACAAACATACCTTATTGTTTTCGTATCTCCAGCTCCCTGTCCCTATCCTTATGTTCTTTACTACTCTTGTGCAATGATTAATACTTAAAAATATTTTTTATCAAGGTTTTATATTATCATTTTGCACTACAAGTATCAACAACTTATTAAATAAAACATGTTTTACAATAATATATCTAATAATATAAGATACCTTTAATTTCTGATAAATATTCATTTTAAATATAGGCTTATCTCATAAATGAAAGGATTGATTGATGAATTTAAGAACTGAAATTGAAACGACAGAAAGATGGCCAAACTTAGAAAAGAGTTGTCAATGCAGTCCAAATCAAAACACTATTCGGTAATTGGGTCATATATGAAGCTGTATATCTTAGATTTAGGTCTATTTTATATGGATGAAAAGGTAAAACAAAGACCTACAACTTTTATATGGAGCCCAAAACTTAAAAAAGTCATTTTCAAGTCCAAATTGTAGCAACAACAAAGAAGTCCAAATCTATCTTCCATCCTAAACATTATTTAGTTTTTGGCCCATATCTGGAGTTCTAGAACTCTAAATGACTTGAAGTTTTTACACAAGAAAGATGATACAATTTTCTACAACTTTTATGTTTTCAAGTGGCTCTAATTTTGACGTTATCAATAACGTTTTGGGCAGACAAGAGAAGATAAAGATTGTCATCAAGTCAAGAGTTGGTCACCCATTTATTAATTAGTCATCAAATCAATAGTTTCTGATTTTGGCCTATAAAAGAAGGCATTTGTCATGCATTTATTCATCTTGATTTCCAAATTAAAATCATGCTCTTGCTTTCTCTTTTTGTATTTTTTGTAATGTATATGCTTTGCTTTCATTAATATCAAGTTTATGTCTTTCATTTCATTTCATTTATTTAGTTAGCTTTTATCTTATTTATATTATTATTTTATTTATTTATTTATTTTCTTTCATAATGTTTAGTTAAGTTTACTATGTCAAGGTGAAAAGGTTACACTAATGGTGTAAGAATAAATATAATGTTAAGTTTACTTGGTACAACAAATGTTTGGCACAACAAATGCTTAGCACTTTCATAGCCTATATTGTATGATATAACTAACACCTGAGCTATGAAAGGAACTTGATTTATTATTAACATAAGTTTATAATCATGAATGTTTGACAAGATTTGTAAGTATTAGCATTAATTGAATAAGATGACTAATGTAATCATGTTAACAATCTATAATCTGATTGAAACTTCTTTTGTGCGTGGTTTCCAATTGAATAATAAGTGTTTATACTATACTTGTTTGACATACCATTAGTGGATCTCCTAACATTGATATTTATTGTTATCATTGTTTAATCCTTACATTAATATTCCATCTCAAAGTTCTCATCTTCTTCTTCTTATTTACTATTGTTGTTGTTGTTATCATCTATAATTTATACACTTAACCTCCTTGTGATTTGATTCCGGTCTTGCCGGGTTATTTATTACTTTGACACTCCTATACTTAGAAAAAGACATTAATATTTTAGTCGTATCATGCAGAATCCCTCAAGCTACTTTTTTCTGCACATCCTTAACTAAGACAGGGGTTTAAGAGTTTTAAATGCTTTTTTTAAGGTGATTATTGTTTGTAATTGCTATATGTTGTTGAACTCAAACTGATAATGATTGTACGTGTTTAATTCACTCCAGCAAAAAAAAAATAAAATCTTTTAATGGTTTGTTGAATTGCTAGCACCGGGGATTTTTTTGTTAATAAGGGGTTATTATTGTTTTTTGATTGTGTGTCTGTTTGGGCTACATATTAAAAGGTAAAAAAAAAAACAACTGATCATTTTTAATTAAGTTAAAAATAAAATGTCAAGTTTACATTGTTGATCACTATAGGTAGAGACGCCAATTGCTTTTTAATGCTTTTATCATATTGGTGTAGCAATTATATTATTTTAATTAACTCTAAAAAATTTATGTTGTAGTTGTTTTAAGTTGTTGTACATTAAACTTGTGTCTATTAGTTAGATTTTTCAAAAATATTTTCTTTACATTTTTAGGATTTATTGTTCTTCAGCTTTATTATGATGTTTGTATATATACACTGGTTGCTATGTAATGTCAAGAAAGCATATATTGATATTTTTTTATTTTTTTATTATTTAATTTTTTGATTGTATTTTTTACTATAAGTGTTGATGTGCTGGTATTTGTTCGTAATATATTCATATTATTAAGCTATTTTATTGTTGTATAACTTTTTAAAAAATTGCTTTAAGAAATAAAATAAACATTCTAGGTAGAGAAATAAATTAATTTTATTTATTATCTGGTTGCTTATTTTTTTTATTTACAATTTGATCTTTGTTTTTTTTTGCTTTGGTCAATTATCAAGGACTATACAAGATGATTCTTCCCTGTCAAGATAGCGTTCATCAAGATAATATATCATACTCCAACAACATTTTTTAGAAAATAACAAAAAAATATAGAAAACAAATATTTAATACACTGGATTTTGTTGATGCATTATTGTGTTATAACTATCTTTTTCATGAGGTTTCATTAAAATGCAAATTCAATATTTAAAGACCTATGAGCTTGGTCATGAAATGGAGATAATTTTTTTTAAAAAATTGACTAGGATTTAAATGTCAAAACCAACAACTTTAATTTTAAGGCCAAGATATCTCTACCAATAAAACTCTTAACATGTAAAGAAAAAGGAATAAAAAAGAAAAGAACACTGAAAATATGATTACACTATCCTATAATTTCTATGTCCCTATAAATCATATTTATGCATATTTAAAGTATACTGGATTTGTCTAAAACACAATTCCTAAAAGTTGAAATCTCTTATAAGTTACTAAGCAATTAATAGTGGAATAAAGTTTTACTAAAAGATAAATTAACATATGCAACTACAAATAGAAATCATTGTGATATGGCTCAATTGAATAATAAAATTCAAATCCTCTTTCATCCTTAAGTTATTGGACACATTCAATACCAACACTATTTTTAAAATAAAAAATAAAGTGAGGAGGCACGAAACTACCATACAAGCTCCTTAAATATTTCTAGGCAACACCTGTTATTGATATTACTTCAATTACACTTCCTATAAGTCTAAAGTTTACTGCTTCCCTAATAATTCTCAGTTGAAAAAAAAAAGATTTTATTCAAGCTTTTGCATAAATAAAGATCAAGCAGGAAACATCCTACAAAACAAGAACCATCAAAACATATGGAATAAACCAAGTATTGACTACATTGTGAACACTATTATGAAATTATTAGATCAAGATAATATAATGCAAAGTAAAAATAAATTAATTATGAAATCTAATTTTAAATCAAGCAAATATAAATGATGTAATTAGAAAAAAAATTAAGAAAAAGAAAAAACAGGAGTCAACTAAGTTAACCCGCTAGATATATAATCTATATTTTAAAATTATGATAACTAAATAAAAAATAAATCTAATACTAAAAAAGTAAATTAAAAAAATAATTTTTTTCTAATTAATATAAAACCCTTATGTTTATGCAATTTCAATTATTGATTTTATATATATCACGTCAATGTTTCTACTCTAAGTCTTATCTCAATTTTATTATCACTTTTTCTTTGCACCATTTCTTTATCTAATTTCATGTTAAGCTCTTTCCAATGTTTTGTTTTTTTATCTAAATTTCATACAAACATAACTACCCAATGACAACGCTTGCAATCAAAATATACAATTAATAATAAGTAAGATTCTCCATATATTTCATCGTAAAAAGAAAAAGAAAATGAAACTTATATTTACTCAATTGGTACGTTAACACGGTTATCAATACTAGTTATAAATCTTGATCTTGGGCCTTTCAATGCTCAGTTCTTATATTTTTATCAAGGAGAGAGCTCACATTCTCAACTTTCATTATATTCTCAAAATCGGCAAGATTATGGTTGTTTAACTTCTACAAACAATCAATCTTGCTTATTACAATCATTAACTATATTATACCTTAACAGCTTTGGTGCTCCTGGTTCAACCTGTGTTGATCATGAACTTACAGCTTCTGTAATTGAGTAACTAATGATTAGGCAAGCTTCATATCAAAAAGAAAGAAAAATTATGTTTTTTATTTTTTTCCCTTTGTTTTTTTATTTTAAGACTTTTAATTACTTACTAACATCTTTTTTTACTTATTTTTTTATTTCTTAAGAAGTATAAATGAGTATATTGACTTTGGTGACAAAACATTCAAATGCTCTCATTGCAAGGCTTTTTTCTAGTTAATAAGAAGATTGCACGCTCAACCAAAACCAATCCACAATTCTCACTCTGTTGTCTTGGTAGAAAAATTAGGCTTTCACGATCGTTATTGACACTTCATGTTCTTGATGAACTTCTGGACCCTATACTTGGTAAAGCTTCGAAGAAATTTTGCATAAATATTCGAGCCCATAACTCTATGTTTGTTGTTACATCCATGAGGGCAAATATAGATCGCTCAGTCAATCATTGGCCTAGGCCTTATGTTTTTAAGATAAATGGTCATTGTCATCATTTAATGGGTTCTCTTTTTCCTTCTGATAGAGAAACTCCAAAATTTGCTCAACTTTATATTTATGACACTACAAATAAAGTTGCAAATCGACTAGCATCGTTTCCACATGGGAGCTCTGCTTCAAATTTAGATGAATCTATTGTCAAGAATCTTATTGATATACTTAATTCAACTAACTATTTAATTACCTTATTTTGTCATGCTTCGCAAAGGCTATTGATGTCTGACAATCCTGGATATAAACTATGGTTGCTTGATCAATGAACTCATGACACAAGGAAGTATAATGACCCGACTTCAAATGATATTGATGGCTTGATCGTTGGAGATATTGGTGATTATTGACATGACCAAAAGAATAATCTCTTATTCTAAATGTAGGAGTGTCAAAGTAATAAATAACCTGGCAAGACCAGGGTCGAACCACAGGGAGGTTAATTGCATAAATTATAAACAACAATAATAGTAATAGTAATAACAACAACAACAATACTAATAATAGTAATAGTAGTACAAATAATAATAATAATAATAATAATAAGTTAATGAGAACTTTGAGATGAAAGATTAATGTAAAAGTTAAACAATGATAACAACAAATGTCAAATTTAGAGTATCCACTAATGGTATGTCAAACAAGTATAGTATAAACTCTTATTATTCAATTGGAAACCACACAAATGAGGTTCCAATCATCTTATAAATTATTAACATGATGACATTAGTTATCTTATTCGATTAATACTAATACTTATAAATCTCGTCAGACATTCATGATTATAACTTATGTTAATAACAAATCAAGTTCTTTCATAACTCAAGTGTCGATTATACTATATAATATGATTTATAAGAGTGCCAAGTATTTGTTGTGCTAAGTGTTATATAATATAAATCTAGATTAGTTATTTAACAAGCAGAGTATTAAAGAGTGAACAAGATAACAAATACGAAACATGTTAGTATCAAACATTAAAGTCCATATGAAGTTTACACTATACTTCTTCTTACACTATTAATGTAACCTTTTCATCTTGACATAATAAACTTAGCTAAACATAATAAAAGAAAAAAAATAAAAACATAAATAAGATAAAATTTAACTAAGTAAATGAAAGGCATAAACTTGATATTAATGAAAGCAAAACTTAAGCATTACAAAAATATAAAGAGAGAAAGCAAGAGCATGATATTGATATGGAAATCAAGATGCCTAAATACATGGTAAATGCCTCTTTTTATAGGCCAAAATTGGAAACTATTGATTTGATGATTAATTGATGAGTGAGGGGCTAACTCTTGACTTGATGATAATCCTTATCTTTTCTTATTTGCCTAAAACATCATTGATAACATCAGAATTGAAACCACTTGAAAACATGAAAGTTGTAGGAAATTGTCTCAGCTTTCCAATAAAATAAATAGAGGTCATTTAGACTTCTAGAACTCCAGATATGGGTCAAACACTGAATAGTGCTCGGGTTGTAGGACAAATTCAGACTTCTTTGTTGTTCCTATAATTTAAACTTGAAAATAACCTTTTTAAATCTTGGGCTTGATATGAAAGTTGTAAGTCCATGTCTTACCTTTCCATCCATATAAAGTAGACCTAAATTCGAGATCTACAACTCCAGATATGACCCAATTACTGAATAGTGTTTTGATTAGTACTTAAAAATGCATTTTTTATCAAGGTTTTTTGTTATCATTTTGCACTTAAAGTATCAATAACTTCTTAACTAAAGTATGTTTTATAATAATATATCTACTAACATAAGATACCTTTAATTTGTGGTAAATATTCATTTTAAATGTAGGCCTATCACATAAATAAAAGGATTGATTGATAAGTTTAAGAACTAAAATTGAAAGACAAAAAGATGGCCAAACTTACAAAAGAGATGTCGGTGCAGTCTAAACCGGAACACTATTCGGTAATTGGGTCATATTTAGAGTTGTAGATCTCAGATTTAAATCTACTTTACATGGATAGAAAGGTAAGACAGAGGCCTACAACTTTCATATGGAGCCTAAGATTTAAGAAGGTCATTTTCAAGTTCAAATTATAGCACAACAAAGAAGTTTGAATCTATCATTCAACTCGAGCACTGTTCAGTGTTTGACCCATATCTGGAGTTTTAGAATTCCAAATGACCTGAATTGTTTACACAACAAATCTAAGATAATTTCCTACATCTTTCATGTTCTCAAGTGGTTTTTATTTTGACGTTATTAATGACTTTTTAGACAGATAAAAAAAGATAAGGATTGTCACCAAGTCAAGAGTTGGTTACCTGTTCATCAATTAGTCATCAAATCAATAGTTTTCAATTTTAGCCTATAAAAGGAGGTATTTGTCATGCATTTAGGTATCTTGATTTCCAGATCAAGATCATACTCATGCTTTCTCTCTTTGTATTTTCTGTAATGTTTATGCTTTGCTTTCATTAATATCAAGTTTATGCCTTTCATTTCATTTCCTTTACTTAGTTAACTCTTATCTTATTTATGTTCTTATTTTATTTATTTATTTTTCTTTCTTTCATTATATTTAGCTAAGTTTATTATCTCAAGGTGAAAAGGTTACACTAATGGTGTAAGAATAAATATAGTGTAAACTTAATATGGACTTTAATGTTTGATACTAACAAGTTTTGTATTTTTTATCTTGTTCACTTATACTTTACTTGTTAAATGATTAATCTTGATTTATGATGTAGTAGTAGTAGTAGTAGTAATAATAATAAAGAAAGAGAAGTAAAGTAGTAGTAGTAGTAGTAGTAGTAATCTTGACCTCTATTTATATTTTTTATCTTGTTCACTTATACTTTACTTGTTAAATGATCTGGACACCAAAATGTCTAAATGCATGGAAAATGCCTCCTTTTAAAGGCTAAAATTAGAAATTATTGATTTGATGACTAATTAATGAATGGGTGACCAACTCTTGACTTGGTGACAATCCTTATCTTCTTTTGTCTGCCCAAAACATCATTGATAACGTCAAAATTGGAGCCACTTGAATATAAAAGTTATAAGAAATTATCTCAGCTTTCTTGTGTAAAAAAGTTAGCTCATTTCGACTTTTAAAACTTTAGATATGGCCAAAATACTAAACAGTGCTTGGGCTGGAGGACAGATTCGGGGTTTCTTTGTTGTTGCAACAATTTGGACTTGAAAATGACCTTTTTAGATCTTGGACTCCATATGAAAGTTGTAGGCCTATATCTTAACTTTCTATCCATATAAAGTAGACCTAAATTTAAAATCTATAACTTCATATATGATCCAATTACCAAATAGTGTTCCGATTTGGATTACATCGACATCTCTTTTCTAAGTTTGGTCATCTCTTTATCCTTTCAATTTCAGTTCTTAAATTCATCAATCAATCCTTTTATTTATGTCATAGGCCTGCATTTAAAATGAACATTTACCATAAATTAAAGGTATCGTATATTATTAGATATATTATTATAAAATATGCTTTAGTTAAGGAGTTATTAATACTTTAAGAGGAAAATGATAATATAAAACCTTGATGAAAATACACTTTTAAGAATCAATCATCATGTTTCGGTTTGGACTGCACCTACATCTCTTTTCTAAGTTTGACCATCTCTTTGTCCTTTCAATTTCTGTTCTTAAATTCATCAATTAATCCTTTTATTTATGTGATAGACTTGTATTTAAAATGAACATTTACCACAAATTAAAAGTATCTTATATTACTAGATATGTTACTATAAAACATGGTTTACTTAAGGAGTTATTGATACTTCAAGGCAAAATGATGATATAAAACTTTGATAAAAATGCATTTTTAAGTACTAATCAATTATCGTTAAGAACGAGATATTGTTATTGAAAGTTTGTTAGGGACTTTACAAAGAATCTCTAAATTGCATCCAAAATTTATGGCATTGCAATATCCTTTTCTTTTTTCCATTTGGTGAAGATGGTTATTGAACTAATATTAGTTTTGCTAACCATGATAATCAAGTTCCTAAAAGGCGTCAAAATGTACCAATGAGAGCTTTTTATACGTATCTTATTTATGAGAGGGAATACGGTGAAGACATTATTACAAAAGATGACTGTATTTACCAATAATTTTTGGTTGATGCATTTACCAATGTTAAGAAAAATAGGTTTGATTACATTAGAATGAACCAAAATGATCTTTGGACTGAGTTTTATCAAGACATTACTGAAGATGTTCTTAAAGGGGATATTCAAAGGTCAAAAACAAGAAAAATTATTCTCCCCTTTTCTTTAACTGATAACCTATGATATATGATAAATAATTACCAGATTTGTAGGGCATATAAAAATCCAGATCTTTTCATCACATTCACAAGCAATACAAGCTGACCTGAAATCTAAAGAGAGCCCTAAAAATGCAGACTTTCTAAACATGAGGACAAGCCTAATATAATCACATGTGTTTTTAGAGTAAAGGTTCTTAATATGTTGAAGTTCATCAAATCTAGTGTCCTTTTTTGGCAAGACAATTGCTGGTAATTAGGCTTTGCCCATTTCTTTTCTTTCTCATCATGTATATCTTTATTATTTATTCTTTTTATGACAGATTCATACTTCTTTGTTGTTACTACAATTTAAACTTGAAAATAAACTTTTTAATCTTGAGCTCCATATGAAAATTGTAGGCCTATATCTTACCTTTCCATCTATATAAAGTAAACCTAAATATGAGATTTACAACTTAAAAAATAACTCAATTACTATACAATGTTTTGGTTTGAATTGCACCGACATCTCTTTTCTAAGTTTGACCATCTTTTTGTCCTTTCAATTTCAGTTCTTAAACTCATCAATTAATTCTTTTATTTATGTGATATGCCTACATTTAAAATGAATATTTACCACAAATTAAAGGTATTTTATATTATTAGATATGTTATTATAAAACATGTTTTAGTTAAGGAGTTATTGATACTTCAAAAGCAAAATAATAATATAAAACCTTGATAAAAATGCACTTTTAAATACTAATCATTAACATACCTTAACTTAGTGTATATTTAATATTGAGATGAATAATATTTTTAAGAGTATTTTTATTTAAAAAAATATTAAAAAAATTTATTTATATAATTTTTTATTTTTGACATCAATATATTAAAATTATTAAAAATCACTAAAAAAATATAAATTTGATGTCTTTTCAAACCAAATATATTTTTAAAACACACTCAAATAAAGTTTCAAACGCAAAAATAAACAATCTATTAATCTTAGGCCCCGATTGTTTAATACAAAATGGTTTTTAAAATACCACTTTTTAAATTTTTTTATATTTGTTTACTATTATAAAAATTTATCATCTAAAAATACTTTCTAGTAAAAAAATTAGCTTGGTTTCAAATAAATTTTTTTTATCTTATTTTAGGTGTATTAAACTTTTAGAAGTTATAGAAAATAAAAAAATATCATGTTATTTTTTAATTATAACAAATTTAATTTTGAATTTTTTGATCACTATATATATATATTGAATATTTCTTTTTGATTTTGTCCATAAAATTTGATTTATTTTGATTTTTATATAGTTTTTATTTTTTTAATTGTTATTTATTTTTTTCCTTTTTAATTAATGTTTTTATTAGATCTTATTCTTATTTTCATCATTCTTATCTATGTTATTTAAAATAATTTGTAAAATTATTTTTTTTATTTTTTTCATCTTTTAACTTTTTATGTATATATTTTGGTTTATATTTTTTAATTAGTATTTATTTTATTTAAAATAATTTATAAAATTGGTTGTTTTTCCATTCAATTTTTTTATATATATGATTTTATCTTTATTATTTTAATAAACATAAACAAATTTTAAAAGTTATATTTCAATTTATGTCATATGTTGAAGTCAAAAACCAATAAATATTTTTTAATTTATTTTAAAAAGCTATTTTTCAGCTATTAAACAGATACCGTGGTTTATCAAATTTCATTTCAAAAGTTAAATGGAGGCAACCTTCGAAAAATAAAGAAACGTATATGAAATTATTATAAAAAAAAACCACAAAACTTTTATTGGTCACTGAGGTGTGTCCACACGGACTTATAAAACGATGCCAGGTGGATCATTTCGGCAGCCACACTGGTACAACTTTATCGCGTCACTCCATGGTATTGTAGCCCACTATAAAAATATCTACACCCAGAACTGAGAGTCCTCTCTCGCCTGCAGAAAAAGCTAATCGCTCTGTCTCTCTCTTTTCTCTTCGACAGCAAAATCCAGAAAAAAATAAAAAAAACAAAAACCAGTTGTAAAAAATAAAAACAACAAAACGGGTCTCCAACTTCACGAACCTGACTAACTGAAACCCTAACCCTAGCCGCGAAATTCTTTATCCTCCTGTATCTCTGCATGTCTCTACGCATGTGAAGTATTAACCTCACTGGAGGACAAATTAGGGTTAGGGTGGTTTTGTTATGGAACGCGACGGTGGTAAAGAAAGTTGTTGTGGCTGGTTTCGGGAATGACCGGAGGGCCGATGCCACCGGAGAAAGAAGATGATGGGTAGGGGTCCTGACGGAGGTTGCGGAACTGGCGAGAGGTCTTGCCGTCCAGTTTATAGGGTTCCGGCATCCAATTCCCTCATGAAGGAGTCTGAAATACCTCAACCAAAAGTAAAGAAATCGAATCCACTCGAGGTTGATTTCTTCTCCCAAGCTCACAAGGTCTTAAGCGTGCGCTCGCCATTTGATGCTGCGGAGAATGCGTCTGGTTCTGGTGTTTCGAGTTTTCCAAGTGCGTCTACTTTGCCAAGCAGGTTTGCTAGTTTGTTGAGGCAATCAAATGGGAGTAGAAAGAGACATAAAAGGTCTCATTCTGGAGCGGAAAAGAAGTCTTCTTCGCGGGCAAGTGACGGGTCTAAAAGAGGGAATATTTGGGTTGAGACTGAAGATTACTTTAGGGAATTGACATTGCCTGATATTGATGATTTGTTTGAGTTATCTTCTTTATTTAATTCTTTAGGTTATAGTAAGTGTTTTTACATTCCATATATTGGAAATGAGAAAACTGAGAGAATCGAGACCATTGTGACAAATGTGAAAACTGGGGAAAATGTGAATGGGAAGTTTGAAGAAAGCGAGACTAATGAACAAACTGACACAAGGGCCAATGTGGAGAATGCAAATGGTAACTTTGAAATGGATTGTATGGGTGTAAATGGAAATGGACTCGTCTTGAAAGACGAAGTCAATCAAGAGGATGAGCAGTTAATGGAAATCGACATTGTGACTCAAAGTGATGGAGCTGTGTGTTTGCCCCGGGAGAAAGCAAAGACGTGCTCTGTTTCTGATTTGTCTAGCAGTGTAGAGTGGCTTTTAGGTTGTAGGAATAGGGATATATTGACCTCTGAAAAGCCTTCCAAGAAGCGGAAACTTTTAGGCAGTGATGCAGGGTTGGAGAAGGTTTTGGTTGGTTGTCCTTGTGAAGGAAACTTGTCATTATGTGATTTTTGCTGCAAGAGCGAGATGGGTAATGATTCAAACCGGTTGATTGTTTGCTCTTCTTGCAAGGTTGCAGTTCATCTTAAGTGTTACGGTGTGCAAGGAGATGTAAGCGAGTCGTGGTTGTGTTCCTGGTGCAAGCAGAAGAGTGATGGCAATGATTTAGCGAAGCAGTCGTGTGTACTTTGTCCGAAGCAGGGTGGTGCTTTGAAACCTGTAGATGTAGACAATGGTAAGTCTGTTCTGGATTTTGTGCACTTGTTTTGTTCCCAGTGGATGCCTGAGGTCTACATAGAGGACTTAGCAAAGATGGAGCCAATTATGAATGTGAGTGGAATTAAGGAAACCCGAAGAAAATTAGTGTGTAATGTATGCAAGGTGAAGTGTGGTACCTGTGTTCGGTGCAGTCATGGTATGTTTTGTTGCTTCATTATTTTATGCCATTATGCGTTTATTATTTTCCTCTGGTACACTGGGTTGGTGTCTATTGCAACTTTTGCCTGTTTGGCAGCAGAGCCAGTGTCTAATGCAGCTTACAAGTCATATTGTTATATTGTGCAAATGCTTTTTGTTCTTTAGTCTACATTGTTTTTGTCTTTTATTGAATCAAAGAATGATGAGAAGTGTTATTTTTTTCTTGTTTTATAATTGGTTTATATTTCTCAGCGATTATGTGTCTATGATTCATTTGCATCTCATTTTCTCCTGGTTTTTTCTTCCTGGACTAAATCATAGCATGGTGCACCATATTTCTTTCTTAAAGGGATGAATACAATCATGGTAATCAATAAGAGATAATGTCTCTCCAACATTGAATGAATTCCTTTTGAATTTTATAGCTCAAGTTATTATTGGAATGAAAATGAAATTTAGCAACAGTCAGACAGATAATTTGTGCCCCTTGTTATAAAAATATATAATGATTATTGATATTGAATCAATTTCCTTTTATCTGTGATAGCACTCTTGATCTCACTTGTTTTTCTTGTACGCAAAAGACAATGTCCTTTTATTGTTATTTTGTCAAGTCAAGTAGATGATTTTCGCGATTGATAGGCTTATTTAAATTGTGATTTGCTTCTGAACTGAAGCATATGGTGTCATCAAAGTAAATTTCTCAATCTTTTGCTTCTTTCTCCTTGGATGTGCAATCAGGTTGTTGATTCATGACTTCATAAACTGTTTAACTCACATGCCTATAAAGCCTGGCTACTTGATCCAATATTTTGGTTTTCAAACTGGATTGATGGGACAATTTGGTGTATGATCATGCGGAATGGCACAAAAGGATCCAATTAGCCATCCTGAAATAATTTGGGATGGGGGCATGGTTTTTGTTGTTGCATATTCATGAGGCTGGGAGGAGATTGGAGAGGGATTGGGGTTGACACAGTTTAATGCATTGTAGAAGGATGCAAAAGATGCCATTTGCAGGACTGTAAGATTACCAGGAATGTAACTCATGCATTCTTTGATGGGAATGCTTGCTCTTCAGGATTGTTTTGTTCTTGGCAATGTGACTTTCAAAAAAAAAAAAAAACATAAAATATCTTACACTTATGGAAATCTGACATTAATAGGCCCAACTTCGATATTGCTTGAAATTTTAGAATATAGTCTCTCATGAATCTTTCTTTCCTGTATGCAAATGCCTACTGATTGCAGTTACATTTTTGCTGAATGCTGGATCACATGTTAAATTTTGATCAATAAAATTAATTAAGTAATAAAAAAATTTCTGTTAGGTGAACATCCCACATTATTACCACAATTTACGTAATGATCAGCACAATCTGGAAGATCACATGAATCTTGTTTGATTATGAGCGGAGTTGATTAATCTAATAATCTAATCATTTTTTATGACATTAGTTATTTTCATATGTGATGAAGTCTGTTGGTGTGTTCTAACACAGTTCTTTTCGAAACTTTTGCAAAAACAAGGTTGAGGGCTTGATCTAAAGTCTAATACTTTTAATAGACCTGTGAGAACACACTGATTCGGTGCTTTGAGGACTTGCTATGTAAAATGTTTGGTGATGTATTTAGCACTGGTTGATGTTTGGTGATGTATGTATCTCTAGCTGTGATTAGGTTTGGCTTATGAATTTACTCTCTTGCCCTGGTTAATTTAATGAATGTCTGTTATTATCTTGCTCTCTGGTGCCCAAGATTTTTTAGTATGTACCAAGTTATGGAAACATCTGTTTCATGGGCCTTGCTAAGGTTTTTAGCTGGTGTTGCTGCTATTTTACACCCTGAGATTTGGATTCTGTGTAATGGCTTTTGCCAGGACAAAATGCGGGGCTTGATCTTTGTTCCTGATTCTACTCTTGAGCAATTCTCCATGGTCTTTTCACCCTTTTCCAATCGAGATGATGACTGCTAACATTGTTGTGCTGGTCTTGAATGCTGGATGTCCCTCATCCTTTGGCAGTTTTTAGCCTGAGAGTTTATCTAAAAAATCTTGACTATTATGGCTGTTGCATTGTTAAGATATGCTGGATGTCTCATTATATTATCTCCCTATACTTATTTTTACCTGCCACCATTCCTATTTTATTCCTTGTGGTATTTTATCCTCAAATCTTTTTAAAGCCTTTGGCATTAGTTGCCTTTATTCTTAGTAAGGGTTGGTGTGGATTTGGCTTTCTTGTAAACCACTAAGGGCCCTGCTGCTTGCTGTTCTTCTGTGCCTAGTTAGTTTCCAGCGGCCCATTTAGTACTGCTCTTTATCTGTCCCCTCTGTGTGAGTGCTCATGTAAAAGTACGCATGTGTTTGTTAGGGTCCCATTATTCTTAATATCTAAGTGATTAGACCTGTGATTATGGTTACTTCACCACTAGAAATGAAAGCAGATCTTGCACAAGCACCCTGGTTCCCAATGGAGACCACAGGGTTTACTGTGGCTGTTCACTTAACTGTAGGTGTATTATTCGTAATTTAGTTGTTACATTCACCAGTGTCTTGTCTTAGTCTTGGAAGGATGAATTTGCTTTTTCCTTCAAGAACGAAGATAAATCTTCATTATGGTGTGAAGTAGAAAACTGAGGGGAAACAAAGCTGTCATAATAAGCTTTAACTGCATCCAATGGGGGCATTTTGATTACTGAGGGTTGCTTGCTGTGGGATCTTTGAGATCACTCAAAGATGTATTTGCTTGCTATGGAATCTTTGAGATCACTTAAAAATATAATGTCGAAGTCATTTCATCCAATTGTCACTTGTGCTCATTTTGCTTGTCTCTCTGATGAGCCAATGTTATGTCCTTAGTTTTCAGGTCTCGAACTTGCCCATTCTTGCACTTATAGCTGCAGCTTTTCTCTTTTCCAAAGCTATTTTTGAAACACTTTAATCAATAAATCGTACAATGTAGCTTTAGCACTGTTACCTTCTGTCTCATTTAGCTTCAGCACTTTTAGCTTTTCTGGTAATGCCTTTCTGTTCATGTGGTTTATTCAGGAACTTGTAGAACTGCTTTCCATCCTATATGTGCAAGGGAAGCAAGACATAGGATGGAGGTCTGGGGGAAATATGGTACTGATAATGTAAGCCCTTTTCCTCTCTTCATCACAATGAAGATATAATTTGCCAACTATTTTCTTACTAATGTTACTACCACAACTATGGTGACCACCACCATACCCACCAGTGCTACAAGAACTTTATTGACTTTATGCTATGACATCTTCTCTAAATTTCTTTACTGTGTGTGTCAACAGGTTGAATTACGAGCCTTTTGCTCAAAGCACAATGAACTCCCTAATGATAGGGATACCCATCAATTAGGAAAGGCTTTTGTGTCTGCCAGCCATGACTGCTCTGTTGCCAGCCATAATCCATCAACGTTGCAAATGGACAAACAGCGTAAGTTAAATATTGGCCAAAATGGAGATAAACTTGCAGTCCACACAGAAACTTCTGATACTAATTCTGGTAAACCTGGTGATGGTGAGTTATGGGAAATAGGATTGTTTGATTCCAGATCAAACGCTGAACCTTTGTCAGAATCTGGGGATGTGGACAAACTCATTGATATAGGGATATTTGAGAGAGGTTGCTATGAGGGTGCTAGCACTGACTCCCGGAATCTTTTGCTGATTTTGAAGAAGGTACTGAAAAAACTTAGGTTTTCATGCTTTTTGCATGGGTTTTGACTTTTGAGATATATAGGTATTGCATGCATGCATCCATGTAGTTTTTCTCTTTGGTTATTTCCCTCTTATTGTTTTATTTGACCTCTTTGGAAATTTTAATGGTGTAGTTAATTGACCAAGGAAAAGTCAATGCTGAAGAATTGGCAATGGAAATCGACATGTCACCTGATTTGATAACTTCAACATTGGCTGTAATGCACCGGACCATGTATTTCACTTTCTGTTCATTTTCTGAAACAAGTGTTCATCATTAATCATTGCTGACTTTTTGCTTCTTGACCTTTTCTCTGCAGGAAGTTAATTTGGTCCCTGATTTTCAGTCCAAATTAGTCAAGTGGTTTCAGAATCATGTTTACATGGCCAGTCAATGTAAATATTTGAAACTTAAACTAAAATCCACAGTTTTACCAAAAGCTGAGATTGGAACAGTAGACCATTCTGATGGTATCACTGTATCTGAGACTGACATTACAGATGCTGTTGCTGTTAAATCAGTTCCCCCTCGGAGAAGAACCAAAAGTAACATTAGAGTTTTGAGGGATAACGGACTAGTTTGCTCACCCGAGGAAATTTTTAGTGACAACGGTATGCTAATGGAAGATATGAAAGTTGTCAGTCAACTGAGAGGAGAAGAACCTGAAAAATCTAGTGAAGCATCCTTCCCTGATGTATCTGAAAAGGTAGTCCTATCACACTGTAATTATTTGCTACAAAGATTCTTATAGGAGGTTAGTTGATTTGTTTTGTCTGTTTTGAATCACCATCTGAAGATGTCACTTGCTTTGTGATTAGGAGCTAATTTTGTGTTTGGAATTTCTTTTTGTGCTTGTTTTTAATTAACTACTTGAATTAGGAGCCTTTTCCTTTTCTGCATATTTTCTAGTTCAATTTTCTGATATCTTTCCTTTCTCTGGTCCTGTTGTTTTCCTTTAAAAAGTTCATATCTGTAGTGCTATTTAAGTTCTCCTGTTTGCCTTAGTTTACCTTTGTGTCACAACAAAAGTATTGGAGAAGATCTCTAATTTGGCAGTTGTGTATGTGAATGTGCTGAAGATGTTAAGGAGTGGTTTCCTTAGTGTTTTGATTCTCCTCCAGTTTTTTCTCTTACTGTAACTCGTTCTTAATGGTATGCCATCCTTTCTCAAAGTATCCTGATTATATTCTTTCATGTTAACTTGTTCTTGTTATAATACAAATAATACTTTGCATAACAAGGATGATATGGCCACCACATGTTTTTTCCATTGCTTAAATGAAATTTCTCTGTGTTTACCACGCTGATTTGGAAGGAAAAAGAAAACTCTGGTGGCATCTGTTTCTTGTAATTATTTTTCCTAATCAATGGTATAGATATTAATTTTGATGTCTGTATTATGAATATTCTATTTGTAGGTATGTGATTTATTATGTCTTTGGAAAGTTGGTTTCTGCTAACTCTTTTTTGCCAGTTATCTTCCTTTGTAAGAACCTCACCCTCCATCCTTCTGAAATCTTCTCATCTACCTATGCTATAAGGCTCTGAGAAGAACCTTGAAGAGTGTTTGTTTTTCATGTCATGCTTTTTATATTTCTTTTCAAGTGACTTATTTTTTTTTGTTTATTCAAAATATTAGGTAATAAAGAACATCGTTATATAGAAAAAAAAAATTTTGTTGAAAAAAGGGAAAATTTTCAGAAATGGTGGATGAGAATTTCCCCAAAGCAGAAAGAGAATCTGAAACACAAAATGACCAAGATAAAATACTAAAGCTTCCTCAGTCTCTCTGAATTATTGTTAGGAAACACCTCCAAAACATCTGTAGCATAGTGATTGAGAACAAAATTGACTTTCCATATGGCCCATGCAGCAATCTTCTTCGGTGACTACAACATTGTTGATGGCACCTGTGAACTTGATTTTTTCCCTCATGTATGAGGCAGAATGCAGAAGCTATCGCACATCAGCACTATCCTCCTTTCAATTTTTGTATGCCTAAACGTGTAGTATTTATTTTTATATTTTTGTTTACTTGTATTTGTTGAAGGTATTAATTAATAGACTGTAGTTTTCATCTGCCTGTAGTTAGATTTTTTCTCGTATTAACAGTGTATGCTTGTGTACAATTGCAAAACTGATGCCAGAGGCACCTGCCATTTGTGGTTCATTTCTATAAAATATTAGGTTTTCTATGTCTTCCATTTATCATTTTATGGTGTGGTGTTAGGGACTGAAGCTATTTCTTTTCTACTGATAGTTTATGCTTCTTTTTTCATTTCCTAGTTATTGAATGCTCAGCAATTTGTTTTTCCAGACTGCATGCATTCTTTTGTCTATTTATTGTTTCTGGCCAAATTGTTCAACTTATCATTGTGAGCCAAGGCAGTTGTGACCTGTGCTTATGTTGTTCGGATTGCTTAAGCATCCATATATTCAGCTGTGTTTGCTAAAATATAGATGATATACACACTTTTGAACAGTCTAGAACTTATGAATGCGCTGTCATCACACTTTTGATATGCAAATAGAAAAAGAGAGAATAAGAATTGCTAAATTTAAATTGTGAATTATATTATATCAAAATATGCATGCAAAAAGTTTGTTTGTCAGAAGGAAAAAAAAGCATGTAGCAATTGAAGTGTTCAATGCTGTGTTGTGTTGAAAGAAGTTTGGGTAGCAAAATCCTCTTGAAGAACCATTATGTTGTTTTATGGACATTTCCTGGCTTCTCATCTGAGGTTTGTTGGACATAGAGTTGATGCCTTGTCCATTCATTAGACATGTTAAATGTGCAACTTCCAGAAGGTTTTGTAATGATGGCAATAAGAGCAAGCAGTGAGGTTTATTTTATGTACGCCTGGGAGAGGGTGATTATGGTATAATATGTCATTTTCCTTTTCTGAATCACTTATCTGCATTAAGATATCATCTTGGAAAGAGTGGGAAGAAGCAGGGTGCAGGTATCTTCTACAGTAGTGGAAGTTAACGCTATTTGTAAATTTGTACTTAGATCCAATGTGTCTGCCTTTTTGTTCTATTCATTCCTTCTGCTTTTACTTTCTACTCACCGTTTGGTGATTTTGAGTGCTTATATAGATGAATCCTTTCTGCTTACCTTTCTCTTTTAATAATATTTCTACCATTTTGTTTTATTTAAACAGTTCCCTGATGCGATTCAAGACTCTTCAGTGGTGCATTTGCCTAGAAGTGAAGGTATGATTGTCAGAATCATCCATTTGGTTTTTCCAATCAATGCCCTATCTATTGGAGAAGGTTGCCTTATCCTTGTTAAGTGGTTTTGCTTGGACTGCTTTTGTGTACTTTTTCTACTTTCTTTACTTGAGAAGGCAGTTGATATATTTTTTTTTTTAACTTCCTGGAAATTGGTTGATTCAAAGAAGCGGTCAACTGTACCTGTTCTTTACTATTCTTGACAATGACAAGGTATGGTCTTAACATTAGAGTAAAGCTACTGCTGATAAATTAGGAAAGCATCCTTTTTGGCTGTTGGATGTTTTACCAAGCAGATGTTTTTCTTTGTTGGCCCCTTACTGCCTCAATGGATTTATTTTGTTGGAGTGAGAAAATACCAAGAATATTCCTGCTCTAGAAAGGGTGCTCTATGCCTTGGGGAAGCTTACTAGATACTTTCTAACTAAGTTACAACCATTTCCTCCAAAACCTCCACCTTCCTCCATAAGAAGCTTAGAGATGAAGTAGAAAAAGAATAGGAGGATATGATTAAATTTGAATGTTGCACTGATCGGAAGAGTGTTTGGACAGTTGAGGATATAATTAAATTTTACTATCAGAACGTGTATCTTTTTTCACTCGTAAAGTTGGTGAGCATAAGAGCAATGACACTTGTTTTAAAGATCCAGTCATCTTCCTCTTTCAAGGGAATGGATCAAGCATATAGATTAGGTGAAAATGTCATGGAATGAGATGGTGATTTTTTAACTAACATCATTTTAGTTATGGGCTCCCTTCATATGGAAATTCCTCTTGCAAGACCTCATCTTTGTGATTGAGTTTTGGGCGGTTGCCAAATTGAGAAGGAAATCTTACCTTTTCTTTTTGGTGGGAGGGGGATTGGAATTTTAGGATCCTCTAGGATCAATCATGAGGTAATTGTTATGGGATTAAATATTTTGTTCTCTCTTGTTTTCACTCGCTAGGGAGTATGATAGTGGGGGAATTTTGAGGAGGCTTGCTGTCCTTCTGGAGGGGTCAGAAACCCCTAGTGTTTCTTTTTATTCTAGAAGGATGACAAGTATGCATCTCATATTGAGGAAGTGAGGTTTCCATTCTCATCTATTCCTTTCTCTCTTCACAGCTGACGATATGCATATGAAGAGTTTATTTATTTTATTTTTTTATTTCAGTTGTCAAGCATTGTTTGCTCCTTAGTTCAAATGTTACTTGATGTGATTTAGTGATATTAAAAGCCTGAGATTTCTGTTAATATTACCAAAAGCAAATGGTAGAAAGAAAAGAAAACAGGACATAATTTTCATGTATTTTCCGATTTCCCCTTCTGTATGAAAGTGAATATGTTGGCATTTTTATGTTGCTCAGGCAGTTCCGATAATATCTCAGATGGAAGCCTTTCTGAGAAAATCGAGCCAGTTCATGCAGCTATTCCGGAGAAGAGCAATTCAATTAACACAGACGGGGGAGTTCCTCTTTATTCAGATGTTAATTTAGTCATCCCTAATTTCATGTAAATTTTTTGAAAGCTCTTTAATGCAGAATTTTGTGCTGCCTGATACTTTTTGGAAGCTCTAAAAAGTTTTTATTTTCATTATTGGACACTGATTTAACAATAGCTGATGAGTTCTTATGCAAAATTATATATTTCTTGCTGCAGAAAACCAGAAGAATATTCTAATTTTTATGTCCATTCATGTGTCCAAGAGAAGCTGTCACAGATACAAATTGGAATGCTTTTTCAGAAAGGAATTTCTGAACTTGAAGGTAGAAGTTGCGCTAACATGAATTTTATGGTCAAGAATTGTAGTTCTGTTTTATTGCTTATAATTGTAAGCTCTTTTACCATTTTATTACGTGTAAACCTAACTGGACAGGTTCAAAAGACACAGAAATCTCTCATTTGGAGGCCTCTTCCAATTCCAGTATCTTGTGTAATCATCAGAATAAACACTCAAAATGCAATGACTTGATCTGTAATTCCAGTGAAGTAAATTTAGAGCAGTTTGCTAAGGCTAAGAAACTGGGAATTCTCAAACTGTCTCCGGTGGATGAAGTGGAAGGAGAAATTATTTATTTTCAGAAGAGGCTACTCGGCAATACAGTTGCAAGGAAGCACTTCACTGGTCCTTTCCTTTTTCGCCTTTATCTTTCCTCTTTTTTATTTGTGATATGCTGACTCGTTTTTTTCACCTTCCCGTTCTTGCACTATTCTTATATTCCATTCCAAATTATTGAAGAAAAGGTAGCTTCATATTGATATGTACATCTACATGACATTTTTTTATCTGATGAAATGTGCTTGCAGATAATTTAATATCTAAGGTTGCCAGGCATCTACCCCATGAGATAGATGCAGCTAGGGGGAAAAGGTGGGATGAAGTGCTTATTAGCCGGTATCTTTGTGATGTTAGAGAAGCAAAGAAGCGGGGCAGGAAAGAAAGAAGGCGTAAGGAAGCCCAGGCTGTTCTAGCTGCTGCAACTGCAGCAGCAGCAGCTTCCTCTCGGTCTTCATCATTTAGGAAAGATGCCTTTGATGAATCTGCCTGTCAGGAGGTAATTTTTTATTCACTTTTGGATTTTTTTTCTTGCCTTTGAAAGAAAGCTTGCAATTATTCGATGCAGTAATTGTCTTATCATTTTTATTTGGTTCCAGAAATATAACACTGCTAGTGTTAGGGCTGGCATTTCTTCTCTGTTGATGCCACATCCACAAGAAATGCTTTCAAGGGTGGCTATTCCAAGGATTTCATTAGAGAAGTACTCTGATTTTGTTCAGTCAGTTTCAGGTTTTTCTAGAGATCATCCTAGATTATGTGACATATGCAGACGATTTGAGACAATGCTGAACCACATCCTAGTCTGCTCTGGCTGCAAGGTTTTCTAGAATGGACTATCTTTTCTGTTAAGGGTGCACAATCTGCTTACTTGTTAACAAAAGCTTTTATGCCAACAGGTTGAGGTTCACTTGGATTGCTATCGTTGTGCGAAGGAATCTAATGGTCCATGGCATTGTGAATTATGTGAAGAATTATTGTCATCTAGATGCTCTGGAGCTCCTGTCAATTTCTGGGACAGGGCAAATAGTGCGGAATGTGGTTTATGTGGTGGTATTACTGGTGCTTTCAGGAAATCTACTGATGGTAGATGGGTTCATGCCTTTTGTGCAGAGGTTGATTTTTTGCTTTGATCCTCAATGGCCAATTCATGATTATTTTTTCTTATCTTTGTTGAAATACTATTATGATTATTTTTCTATTTTTTCTTTTAGTGGGTCTTTGAACCAACATTCAGAAGGGGACAAGTAAATCCTGTTGAAGGAATGGTATGTGCATATTTTAGGTGGCCATATTGTCAAAATTTTCAGTTCCATTGAGTTTTGAATACATTTCTGAAGATTTCTTGGGGTGGAATGTAATATTTTTAATTTAACTTGTTTTTTTTTTTTTCCTGACCGGGCATGTATACGACCATTCTTGTATTGTTCTTATCTGACATTTGCTACCATCTGCAATGTAATTCCAGGAAACGATTGCAAAGGAGATTAACATTTGTTGTGTCTGCCGTCATAGACATGGTGTCTGCATAAAAGTGAGTTCCAGCTTTGATTGTTTCAGAACTTATCCTTTTCTTTTCTATAGCATCAAGTCATATAATAAATATTAATGGTTTTATGCAGTGTAGCGCTGGTCACTGTCAGACCACATTTCATCCAACTTGCGCTAGAAGTGCGGGTTTCTACATGAATGTTAAGACTCTTAATGGCAAGATGCAGCACATGGCATATTGTGAAAAGCATAGCCTGGAGCAGAAGGCAAAGGTCTGAATTTGTTGTTTGTACCTAAAAAGTATAGATGGCTTGTCATTTTATAATTTTCCATTGCTTGATTTATGTAGAATGGAACTCAAAGACATGGAGAAGATGAGATAAAGAGCATGAGGCAAGTCAGGGTAAGCATGCACTCTGATTAATCATGTAATCTTTATTCAGGTGGATGTTAATGCTTACTCAGGTCTATTGTTTCTTGTTCCAAGATTGGTTCTACTATATATGCTAATGACTTTTGTATGTTTACAGTGGTCTATTTCCTTGGAACTGGTCTCCTATTTTGAATTGTAAAATTGAATAGAAAAATGTCTTTCTGATAACTTTTAATGCCATAGATGTTGTGTGCATGTCTATCCTCATGGCATATACTGCCTAAGATCATTGCTCTTTTAAAGTAATTCTAAGTCGTATGACCAGCCAACTTATTTCTTATAACATTTTACATTGGTCATGACATTATTTCTTTTAAAGTGATTTTTTTTTTTGTTTGAGGTCTTATTTTCTATGAAAGCCTGGGTGGTGAAATTATTTTTCTTGCTACTGGTTCATGAGGTTGATTTAAATCTATGGCTTTGCTTCTTTCCAATCTGATGAAACATTAAGCAATTTTTCCTAATTTCATGTGCATTGATTGTGAAGGAATCGTCTTGTGTTTATAGGAAGTTCATAGCCAATACTTTCTTTGTTTCTGTTTGCATTTGTACTATAGTCAATATTTAATCATATTCTTAGGGGTAGAATTACGGTGACCTAATTAACTTTGTTTTTAAATTTATTTCTATAGGGTCAACTGGAGAGATTGCGTCTTCTTTGTGAAAGAATTGTTAGACGTGAAAAAATAAAGGTAACTTTCTCAATAACAGCAAAGTGGTTGCAAGGGATTTTTATTTTTACCCAGTATTATGTAGTCAAGTCAGCTAAGAAAATACCATGTTGAAAGTGTTCTTTCAAGTTTGTGTTTGCTTCTTTATTTTTTTAACTTCTCTCGAACTTCCTCCTGCATCCTTGTTGAGACTTCAGGGTGAATTTTTTCCTATTCTTGCTTGATATTTACACTTTGAATCGAGTAAAATATGCTAAATTGTATTTTTATTGTTTGGAGTAACACTCACCCCAATTCATTCATTTGCTAGAAGTTCATTTTGTATTTTAGCATACTGCTTCAGTTTTAAGCGAACCATTCTCTGAAGAATATATACTTTTATAGCAGTGCCTCTTACGTATAATTTTTTTGCAGCGGGAGTTGGTTTTATGCTCACACAGCATACTTGCTTGCAAAGGAGACCAAGTTGCTCGATCCGTGCTTGTTAGCAGTCCCTTTTTCCCTACAGATGTTAGTTCAGAATCAGCTACAACATCCCTCAAAGGGAATACGGATGGTTACAAGTCATGCGGTGATGCTGTCCAAAGGTCAGATGATGTCACAGTAGACAGTACCATTTTTGTCAAGCACAGAATTAAGGTGAGTTTGACCATGGACACTGACCAAAAGACAGATGACAGCTCCACATCTCAAAACCATTTTACTCCAAAACCTTCAGAGAAGATGTCTTTTGCTGGGAAACAAATTCCTCAAAGACCTTCTGCATCTTATAGTATTCTGGAAGAGGAAGAATGGAGCTCAAAATCAAAGGTGCGTGTTCCTTCTGCATCATTGACTGTTTTGTTCCACTATGTTTTCTCTGTTAGGGATAAATTCAGACCAATACTCACTACCATATCAAATAACAGCATTATGAGACTTTTGAGAAAGAGTTGGTAATGACTTCAGATGAAGCATCGATGAAGAACCAGAAATTACCTAAAGGATATTTCTATATTCCTGTTGATTGCCTTCCAAAGGAGAAGCAGATCAGTCAGGATGCTTGTTCTGGTGAACCCTTGGAACATGATAGGTAGAAGAGGGCCAATTCTGGATTTTGGACTTGCCCGCTGGAAATCAACAGCTGTCTATTATGGACAATTGCTTTCTGCCTGGAGCTACCCAATTTACCTGATCTATGAAGGGAGAATGGCAGAAGATGCCAAGATGGGTTTCTGGGCTGTGTAGTAGCCTGGCTGGATGTAATGTTCTGAGAGGGGTTGGCATCGTTGTTGTGTATTCATCATGAGAATAACTATCCAGTAGGCGAGGGTCTATTCCATATTCCAAGCGGTCATTTTTCATCAAGTAGATGCTTGTCCCTCTTAGCTGGGAAACAACGCTTCTTGTACCCTGATCCAAGGAATTAGAAGGTGTTGCCTGCTGGGCTTTGGCCGTAACGTCGATGTAAATATTCTCAGCATTATTTCTCAAAAGAAATTTCGCTCATCTAGTTTGATGGAGCGTCGAAGTTATCTTTCCCATTGTGACCTACTCATTATCTGCTGGTTTGTTTAGTGTTTCAATCAGGTCTAGTTTCAATAGATAGTTGCTCTTTTGTAGGAAGTTGCATTCCCTTTGTCAACATGGCATCTGATTTGTGCCAGGTCCTGTTAATCCAACTGTGTATTGTTTGGTGGTAAAGGAAATTCCCTTTTTCATCTACTGTTTATTGGATTGTTATTATTAATTGTTAGGATGGGAGACTACTATTCCCCTCCTCACAAATATTGTTAATTGAAATAGATTTAAAAAATAATAATTAAATTTAGTTTTTTTTAAAAAAAATTTATCATTTACTATTTTTTAATATATTAGGGATGAGTTTTATATATATATTTTTTTCCTTATGAGTTTATTCTAATTACATGATTTAAGTTGTAAATTTTATGGTTATTTCAATTAATTTAAGGTTTTTTTTACTAATAATTGATTTTTTTTAATTTTATTTTTTAATATTGAAGTTATTAAAAATTAAATTTTATAATTTATTTTGTTTGTTTTTTGTAAAATTATTTTAATTTTATAATTAAAATTAATTTTTTTGAGTTAACTGGAGTTTTTTTGTTATTTTTTTAATTGTTATTTTTTTAATTTTATCCTTAAATATTAAATTAATAAAAAATTAAATTTTATAATTTATTCTGATTTATTTTTTTATTAAATTATTCTTAATTTTTAATTTAAGTTTGATTTGTTGATTGAAAATTTGTTTTGTAAGGTCACATTGAATTAATTATTATATGATTAATTTTTATTTGGAAAGTATATTAACAACATTTAAATATGTTTTTTTAAATTAATATTACTCGTAACAATTCAAGTGAATAATCTATTTACCTAATTAACTATTTTTATTATTTTTATTTGTCATTAGTATCCTACCACCATAATCGTTGATACTATCAACCTTCACTCCAAAATCATCTTATTTCGTTAACTATCATCACACCCATGTCTCCTGTATTGTTTTCATTGCCACCAATTTTGTTTTTGCAACAATAATCAATCATTTTCTATCGCCACCTCTTACCTATAATAACCTCGACTTTATCCCCGGTCATTACTCTACTACCATAATTATTTATTAGTCATCATCATTTCATTTGTGTTTCATTATTATTGTATTTATCATGGTATTAGTTATGTTCCGTTAAACATATTATGTAAAATATTTTTTATTTTATTTTATGCAAAACAAATAACTTCTCCGATGAAGTTTCCTTTCATTTTATTATATGTATTATATGTGATACTTGAGGCATGAAATTTTTTTTAAACGAATTATAGTATAGTTTTGGAATTATTTGGTGGTCCCTAAACCAAGTTAATTGCTACTCCTTTTAGAGATATAAGACATTTTAAGGAAAAAAACAACTAAATTATTATGAAAAGCTTAATGAAGGGTATTTTAGAGAGAAAACAATTAAATTGTTATAAAACATTTAATAAAAGTCACCCAATTATGTAGAAAAATTTAAGGATTTAATATTAGGTTTTTCAAATTAAAGATTTCAACTAATTACTTGTCATAAGTTTATTCTAAGAATGGAATATTTGTAACTAGGAATAACAAATTATAAAAAATTAACTCCAATACATATGACTATTATATTCCTTGTAATCTCGTGCTTATAGATTGTAAAATACGACATCTCATTTAGATGTTTTTTTTTATTAGTGTCCTATAATGTGTGTCATGTGTTGGCTTAATAGATGAGTATAATTGTATTTTTTATATAAGGATACTTTCACTTATATGTAACAAAATTTATAAAAGAGAATAACAAGAAGAATAATGAATAATTGTTGAGGTTAATTCGAAAGAATCACATATTCTCTCTATTTCCACAATTAAATTACATTTTACACTTGTGGAATTTGCTACTAGCCATTCCTTCCATCCAAACAATCCTGTAAATACTTCAAGTTAGGTCCATTGATATTAAACTTGTTCCAAGTTGTACTAAAGCCATAAATCTTTGGATTCAAGACATGACACTTAATACTCGATTCCAGTATTTCAAAAGAGCAAGTAATAAAAGTGTTGAAAGCATATGGTTGGAAAATGGAAAACACTAAATCTAGATATAAAGCTAAATTCAAGGAACTAAAAGATCTCATTAATGAAATATCTTATCAATAAAGCTTTATTCCGTGGAAGTTGTAATAGTCTATAGATGAAACAAGTCTCTCACAATGAATAATTTGCTTCAAGAAAATGCTTAACTTGTGAAGAAAGACATTACCACAACAAGGTACTTAAACTTAAACATGGATTTTCTAATTTTGATGATGATGATGTATACAAATGGCTTCATAAATTTAACTAGTACTTTGATGTTAAAGAAATTGATGACTTTAAAAAGCTTATGTTGGTTTCATATTACCTTAATGGTACGACTCTTTACTAGTACTAGAATTTTATAAGAAGCCTAAAAAATCAATTCTAGAAAATTAAGAAGTTACTTAAAATGAATATATTGATGCATTATGTTGTAAATTTAATTATCAAAGACCTATTGGAATAAATTAAGGATCTTAAGCAAGTGGGGAATTTAAAGGCTTATATTCAGGATTTTGGCATATGGTGCAATGTAGAAGAGATTAGTGAGAAATAAACTATAGTGTTTTTTTTTATGGGAGGTTTATATTAAGATTTTAGTAAGCAAGTCTATAATTTAGCATGTTTATAAAAAAAACACAATTTTTTTTATATACATCCCCATGAGAAAAACATAAAAAAACACTTCTTAAATTATAACACAATCCATTTAAACCAAATTTAATCTATATCAAACACACTACAAGACCCTAACTTTCTTAACCACCAACTCTTAAAAATCACCCCAAACTAGCCTATTATTCACCTTAACCCAAAACTACACCAATAAATCAATAATTAAACCCATAAAATCCTTGAATATGTAGTTAGATGAAAGAAGAGCAAATAACTTATGCTTTTAGTGTGGTGAGAAGTTTGTACTTGTGAACAATTATAAAAACAAGAGGCTTTATTCATGATTTATTTTAAAAGATAAAAATAAAACCTAAGAAGATGGTATTAATGAGGATGAACTTATTATTAAAACAATCAATCCTCATATCTCAATTAATGCTTTGGAGGGTATCATATGGTTTCATACTATTAAAGTAACCAGAAAGGTGGATAAACATCTAGTTTTATTATGGTAGATTCAAAAAACACTCATAATTTCATCAACACTTAAATAGCCAGCAAAATACAAAATGATATTATAACCATTAATAAATTAATTACATGCAAGAAAAATCAAATAAAAAATATAGAAAGTTAATTTTGTAGTTCATATGTTTATTGTTAATTTAAACAATTAGAATACGACATGAGGAATTTAATGGTTGATCATGCTAGAAAACATTGTATCTAACTACATGAAATTATGGATTTCATTCATTTAATAGTGCTATGAAGTATTGTTTAAAGGTAATAATCCAATTAAGATATAAATCATTAGGTTTGAATAACTTAATAGCTTATTTAATAATTTCAAACAACTAACAAAAATCAGCCTATATAGCTGAAGGGCTATTGATCAGGCTAATAATACAATATATTTTATATTTGCTACTTTATGACCTAGCATGTAGAAAAACCTTGTCTTTGAAGTTGTTTAGGTCATATTAAGAAAAGTTAAAAGAACCATTACTTACCATTATCAGGGGCATATATCATGACCTAAAAAAAAAACAGATTTACTTATAAATATTTATTTTTTTCAGTTTAATTTTTTTTTAACAAAGGTTTTGGCAGAGTTTCTCTTATAACAAGATCATACCAAGTTATCAATATTTTCATTCCTAATACAATTCATATCGTAATTATGATCCAATCATCTTGAACCTCTTTCCTAATCAATACATCACAAAAAATAAAAGACAAGTATTGTTTAATAATAAACATGCAATCAATAAAAACAAATTTATAAATAATATTAAGGTTTACATAACTTGCAAAGTTAATTGATTCTAAAAAAAAAAATAAAAACTTAGATTATGAATGTAAGGCTCCCATTATTTTATTCGGGGCAATTTCTTAGTTAAATATAAAAAATTAGGTAAATTTTTCTTCTTCTTAAAATACTTTATCTCTATGAAGATATATTTGTCTTCCCATCACTACCATACCATCATTTAGTACTTGGAAAGGAGTTTCAACTCCTGATTCTACCTTATCCCTCTCCTTTTTAACCTTAGTATCCTTCATTTACGTTTCTAGTACTTTATCTCATATTACTAACTTGATTTTTAATTGAGCCAACAAAAAATCCCTAGGCCTAATGTCTATTTTAACATTTATCTTTCCCAGTTTAATTAGCTTCATATTATCACATTCATTTGAATCCATTGCTACGACTTTATTCTTATGACTAAAGGTATCGCAACAATATTAGCTTTTCTCGAATGGTAGTTTATCACACGATCATAATCTTTAGTTAACTTTACCCAACATCTTTATCTCACATTCAACTCTTTCTGAGTCATCAAATACCTCAAATTCTTATGATTAGTAAAAATTTATACTTGAGACCTATATAGATAATGTCTCCATACTCTCAAAGCAAAAACAATTACAACCAATTCTAGATCATACAATAGATAGTTGACCTCACGAGGCTTCAATTGCTTGGACGCATAAGCAATAACCTCTCCGTATTGTCTTGATTAATACTTAAAAGTGTATTTTTATTAAGGTTTTATATCATTATTTTGCACTTGAAGTATCAATAACTCCTTAGCTAGAGCATATTTTATAATCACATATCTAATAATATAAGATACCTTTAATTTATCATAAATATTCATCTTAAATACAAACCTACCATATAAATCAAGGGATTGGTTGGTGAGTTTAACTACTGAAATTGAAAAGACAAAAAGAGGGTTAAGATTATAAAAGAGATGTTGGTTTAGTTTAAACTAGACCATAATCCAATTATTAGATCATAACTAGAGTTGTAGAATTGGATTTAGGTCTCCTTTATATGGATGAAAAGTTAAAATATAGGTCTAAAACTTTCATGAAGAATCAAAGATTCGCAATGATTGTTTTCAAGTTCAAATTGTAGCAACAACGAAGGAGTTTGAATCTGTTTTACAGCTCAGATATGGTTCAATATTTAGTCCATATCTCCAATTCTAGAAGTCTAAATGCATCGATTTTTTTTATTAGAAAACTGAGATAATTTTTTAAAACTTTCATGAAGATAATCTGTTCAAATTCTGATGTTAACAATGATGTTTTGTTTAGACAAAAAGATAAGGATTGTCACTAAGTCAAGGTGTGGTCACTCACTCAATAATTAGTCAACAAATCAATAGTTTCAAATTTTAGCCTATAAAAGGAGGCATTTTCCATACATTTAGGCCTTTTGGTTTTCAAATCAAGATCATGTTTTTCTTTTTCTTTATATTTTTGTAATGTTTAAGATTTGCTTTCATTAATCTCTTATTTATGCCTTTGATTTTCTTTACTATATTTATAGAATTATGTTCTTATGTTGTTTATTTATGTTTCTCTTCTTCATTATATTTAACTAAGTTTATTATGTCAAGGTGAAAATGTTACACTAATAGTGTAGAATAAGTATACTATAAACTCAACATGAAATTTAATATTTGATACTAATATATTTTGTATTTATTATCTTGTTTACTTTTAATACTTTGCTTGTTAAATGATTAATCTAGATTTATTTTGTATAATGATTAGTAATTAAAAGTGTATTTTTATCAAGGCTGTATATCATCATTTTGCACTTGAAGTATCAATAACTCCTTAATTAGGACATGTTTTGTAATAACAAGTTTGATAATATCAGATACCTTTAATCTCTTATTAGTGTATCCTCTAACCTTAACATTTGTTTTTATCATTGTATAATCTTCACATTAATTTTACATTTTAAAGTCCTCTTTAACTCATCTTCACCACCACCATCATCATTGTTATTATTGTTGTTGTTTTTATTTATAATTTATATAGTTAACCTCTCTGTGGTTCGACCTCGGTCTTACCAGGATAAGACATCAACTCTTTGATCGTGTCATATAATACTTGATACAACAAATACTTGACATTTTTGTAGTCCAACCATATGGTATAACCTATACTTTTACTATAAAAGGAACTTGATTTGTTGTTAATATAAGTTATAATCATAAATACCTAACAACATTTACAAGTATTAACATTATTCAAATAAGATAACTAATGTAAACATATTAACTATTTATAATCCGATTGGAACCTTCTTTGTGTGTGGTTTTCTAGTTAAGTAATAAAAAAAATTATACTATAATTATTTTAAATACCATTAGTGAATCCTTTAACTTTGATATTTGTTTTTTATCATTATCCAATTCTCACATTAATTTTACATCTCAAAGTCCTCTTTAACTTCTTCTTCTTGTTATTGTTGTTATTTATAATATATATAGTTAACCTTTCTATGGTTCGACCTCGGTCTTGCAGGGTTATTTATTGCTTCGACACTCCAACACTGAAAAAAAACATAAACTCTTTGGTCATGTCATGTATCAACACATATCTTAGTCCTCTCTTTAATACATCATTACAAACTACAAACCCTCTATCCCTGATGGAAGAATTAATATCGAAGTAGTAGTTAGCTTTTTGTTTCAACTTTTGAAAGCTCTCTTCATATTCTGTAGTTCACTCCCACTTAGTTCTTTTCTGAGTTAATCATCATCAGAATGGCAATTATGGAGAACTTTTTATAAACCTCTTGTAGTATCCCGTCAATCTAAGAAAACTATAAATCTTAATTACATTGGTTGACCTCTCCTATGTCAATATTGCCCCGACTTTCCACGGATCAACAAGTATACCATCAGCTAAAATCACATGTTCCAAGAAGGTTACCTCCTTCAATCAAAACTCAAACTTGTTTAACTTAGCATATAGCCGATGCTCTTTTAAAATTTGCAGTATTAATCCTAAATATTGCTCGTGCTCTTAGTCTAAACTAGAATAAACCAGAATATCATCATTAAATATAACTACAAACCTATCCAAATATGCACAAAATACTAGATTCATTAAGTCCATGAACACTACTGGCACATGTGTTAATCCAAATGGCATTGCTAAAAACTCGTAATGTCCATAGCTAGTTCTAAAGGCAGTCTTTAGCACATCCAATTTCTTAATTCTCAACTGATAATATCTTAATCTTAGGTCTATTTTTTAAAACACTTTGACTCTTTTAAGTTGATCAAAGAGATCATTTATTCGTGGTAACAAATATTTATTCTTTATCATCACATTATTAAGCTGTCGATAATCAATACAAAGTCTTAGAGTTCCATAATCACACATAATAATAACTAAGCATCTGTATAAAATTTTACTAATCAACATAATAAGATTATATATACTCATAACATAACAAGGGATCAATAGCAAATCCAAAGTGGAAACTACTCTTTATCCCCCTCCATCTTATTTTCTCTTCTTCTTTTTCTTTCTTTTTTCTTTTTTTATAAATTAACCTAATTAATGACAAGCCCAAACATTTATTCCCTCAACAAATATATAATCAACATAAATCCATACATTCAAATCACCATAACATTAAGTACCCACCTTCATATAATAAAAATTCTATTCAATCTAAAGATCAAACATGAAAAATAACACAATAGATCATTATGAAGACTTTTCTTACCTTTATGGAATGAAAAATAAAAAATCAAAATAAGTTGAATCAAATTCTCCTTCACACTTCCTTCTAAACTTAATTTTTTCTTCTCTAAAAGCACACTTAAAATCTTTAAACTCCTTGTAGTCTCCTTGGCACATCAAACCCTCTTTTCAATTACTTAACACTCTTTTTATCTTATACTTTTTTTTTCAAGCAATTTTCATGAAAAATAACAAAAGCCCTCTTTTCATATTTTCTTCTTTTGGCTGGCTACACACCCCTTTTTTTTTCTTGTTTTCCTTTTTTTATTTCATTGCTGGCAACTTATAAAGAGGTTGTTTTGGGCAAATTTTCAATTTGGTCCTTAAAAAAATTTTTAGACACTCATTTGTGCTATTTTTTCTTTTGTCTGAAAGAAATCTTATCATACTCCAAAAATTCTAAAACGTTAACCTAAGTTAAAATAATGTTTTATAAGACTCATGTAAAATTTCAACTTAATCTGATAATTATATTTAAAGTTACATGCTATAAAGTAAAATTAAACGGTTTGTGATTTTTTGTCAAAAATTTAAATTTTTATATTTTATAATTGTACAAGTCATATAAATTAATTTACTTAATTCTTGAGACCATTTTTTTCTCATATATATATATATTATTTTTTATTTTTACTAGGGTTTTCAGTATATGACCATATTATTTCACTTAAGGATAGAGCTCAACCTATTAACCTAAGACCTTATAAGTATTCTGGGTTGTATAAAGATATTATAGAGAAAATAGGTTCTAAAATATTAGAATCAAGTATAATTAAATAGAATAACACTTTCATGAAGAATTTATATCAATTATAAAGCCTTTAATAAACTTATTATTAAAGATAAGTTTCCTATACCAATGGTGAATGAATTGCTGAAAGAGTTAGTTGGTTTAATAATATTTTCCTAGGTAGATTTCAGATTTAAGTACTACCAAATTAGATTGGGTTTATAAGATATGTTCAAAACTATATTTAATACTTATAATAGTCACTTCAAATCCCTAGTCATGTCCTTTGGTTAATTAATACACCTCCCACTTTTTAGAGTTTGATAAATAATGTGTTCAAAAGGCTAGTCATGTCCTTTAGGTTAATTAATGTACTTACCATTTTTTTGAGTTTGATGAATAATGTGTTCAAAAGACATCTTACAAAGGTTATATTAGAGTTCTTTGATAATATCCTGAGCTATAATAATTTCATAGTAAACCATTTAGAACACCTAAAAATAATATTTGAGCTACTAAATTCTCATTAATTAGTTGAAAATATATTTTTGGTAATGATTAAAAGAGTATTTGAGTCATAGAATTTCCAAAAAAGGATAGTTATTCATCCATAAAAGATTCAAGCTATTATTGATTGACTTGTACTTCAAAACATTAAATGTTTGTGTGTGTGTGTTTTTGTCTCACTAGGTACTACAAATAATTTATAAAGGTTTGCGATTTCATATGTAAACCATAGACCTAATAATAGAGAAAAGATGTTTTTATATGATCTGATAAGATTTTAAAGGCTTATAGACATATAAAAGAGGTTGCGACTCAACCACCTATTTTAGCTTTACCTAATCTTAACAAGTTTGCTGAAGTGGAGACTAATGTTTAAATAGTGGGTATAATAGCAATGTTAACAAGTGTTTAAGACTAATAAAACATGCTCTATCAATTTATAAGAGGGAGATGATGACCATACTACATGCAATTATAAAATAGAGAAATTATTTATGGGATTAATGTTTTAAAACTCATATAGATTATGCTAGTCTTAAATACCTCTTATAATAGAAGGTATCCATTTTTCTTCTCAACACTTATAGTTAGCTAAATTATTAAAGTTTGATTATGAGATTAAGAACAAGAAATGAAAAAGAGAATGTAATAACTGATGCTTTTTCCAAGATTGCTAGTGGTGAGGTTTATGTAATGGTAGTCTCTACAATCTCTAATAACATTATAAAAGAGAACATAAGGTTATAGAGAAAAATATAGGTTATGGAGAAAAATATTATTATATATACTATCATTTTTTTTATTTATAAAAGGATTCTACTTCTTACCCTATTATAAATAAGTGAATGACCATCTAAATAGGAAATGAGAGATAGTGGTTAGTGGTGATTCTACAATACAAGATAAGCTAATTTTAATATATCATGAATCATTTATTAGTAAATATTTTGGTGCTACTGTAATTGTAAAAAAGATGAGAAGTTTTTTTCATTGTAAAAAACAACAGAAGCACATGACATAGTTTGCTAAGGAGCGCCCTATCTACTAGAAAAATTGAAACTAAGAATGTGCTCACTATTGAGTTATTGCAATCTCTACCCATACATTATAGACCATTCATTGGTATTAGATTGAGTTTTATGAAAGAATTTGTCTAAATTCAATAATAAAGAGGTCATTATATGATAATGAATCATTTCAATATATATGCATATTTTATGGCTCTTACTGATCTATATACCACTTCCATAATAGCTAAAACTTTCATTGATAATGTTTACAAACTCCATGATTTACTTGCCATTATAGTAAATGATTGAAACACTATGTTTTTGAGCTAGTTTTAGAAGGATTTTTTTTTTCATAACAAGGTGTGGAATTGCATTACTCTATTGCTTACCATCCCTAAATAAATGGTTAGATAAAGACAAGTAAGCAAATTTCTAAAAAACTATGTAAGATACATGACTAGTGAGACCAATTACCATACCACAACCAAATTCATTCTTTATGAAGTTCTCCATAGTGAGACTTCTTTAATTCACATTCCATACTTCCCTAAGAATTCTACAATTAAAGCAATTGATGATCTCCTAACTAAAATGGAAGACATGGTTAAGTTAATTATGAGTAATTTGAAATTAGCTCTGAACACACCGTCACAATTAGCAAATAAAAAAAGAAAAGAGAGGGAATTTATTATTTAAGATTGGGTCTACCTTAAATTACAACTTTGTAGACAAGAATCAATAAGTAAAAAAAATAAAATTGAGAGGACATTTGCTATTAGAGATTGGTCTACTATAAATCACAACCTTATAGATAAAAATTAGTACTCAGAGAAGCTCACAAAAGCTAGTAACTAAGTATTATAGCCTTTATTAAATCATGAAATGAATTGATGTAATGGCTTACAAGTTGTGTTTGCCTTTTTTTGTTCAATTCACCATGTTTTCTAATTGAAAATGCATGTGGAAAATAAAATGGTACAAGCTGACTTACTAATTTTGCCTTGTGTTCTAGTTTCACAACCACAAGTTGTGTTGAACATAAAAATGATAAAACTAAAGAATCAGGTTGCCACACAGATCATAGTTTTTTTTGGAAAGGTCTATTACTATCACATGCAACTCGAGAGTTTATTGATTATTTTTATTTGAGGTTTTTCAAAATTTCCCTTAAAGAGAAGGACACTTTGAAAGAGGAGAAATTGTCTTAAGTTTATTTTATGAAGAGAACATTAATGAATGAGAATGAGGAATTAAAGAAGAATTAATTCAAATGAATATATATGTTACATTCCTTGTGATCTCATGTTTATGAATTGTATAATACATCATTTTATTTAGTTGTTTCCTTTCATTAGTGTCCCGTAATATATGTCATATGTTGGCTTAACAAAGGAGTAGAATTGCATTTTCTTTAAAAGAATACTTTGGCTTGTATGTAACAAAATTTATATATAAAAAAAGAATAATAAAAAAATAATGAATAATTGTTAAGGTTTATTCAAGTGAATCATGCACTCTTTCTATTTCCATAACTAACTTACATTTCACACACTTATGAAATTTACTATTAGCCATTCTTTTCATTTACACATACCCAGAGATTCTCCATATTAGACAAATTAGTACTTAACTTGTTCTATTATATTACTAAATATAAAGAGATTAAATGATATTTTTTTTGTTTATATATATATATTGTTGCAGTGGGTTTTCGTTGATAATAATAAATTCAATTTCTTGAAATTTGGCTAAGAATTTTTATTGTGTATACTTCGGTTTACCAAAATTATTTAATGTTTGTTAAATCTTGTATTCAAAAGAGTGTATCCACTCAATTATTATTTTTTTGTTATTAGTATACATTTCATAATGTTCTTGAAAAAAAAAAGAGAAAATCCTTAACAAGGATAAAAAAAAAAAAGTTGAATAAAGTGATTGATAATATATATAAAAATGGTTATAGTTATTTATTTTTAATATTTTATAAATTAAATGAACATTGAATTGGATTTTGATATAATTATTAATTAAATTATAAACTTAATTCAAATCTAAGGTAAAGAAAAATAAAGCAAGAAACTCTCAGTTTTATACATAGTTTTGAAACCTAACCCAATAATCGACTTGGTTTAATGATCAGATCATAGGTTAGATGGGTTAATTCGAGTCTATAAAAAAAGCAATTATCATACTTTAAACTAATAAATGACAGCAAAATCTATGGTCTTGTCACTCTTTGCTTCAAAGTTATCTTCTTGTCAACAACTATCAAACCCTCCACTTCAAATTCTTCACTCAACAACTATCAAACCCTTCACTTTAAATTCTTCATTATCTCTCAAAACCCAGCATCAAAAACTAAAAAAACATGAACTTTGAAATAAGAACCTCCAAAATTAGAGAGAATTTAGGAGTTGTGGAAGAGATCTACGAGAAAGAGAGTAAAGGTTGTAGGGTGGATCTAACTTCTGAAGGGAAGAGAACAAGAAAGAAAAACAAAGTGAGATTTAAAGGGGTGTTGCAGTGATTATTTAAATAATAAGAAAAAAATTAATTTGTCTTGTTAGTTTAAAATTACGAGCGAGGAGAACTTAGTTAAGGAATTTGAAATTCTAGATGTGTGTTTTCAGGTGAGGTACGGGATGCTGTTTTTTTTTTCTTTTTTTTTAGATTTCTCTTTCTTCCAGCATGAAAATAAATCTAACATTTTTCTCATTTATAACCAGATCCCATTAACTTAGCTCTTAATCTAGGATTTTGGTTCTTATTTTTTCAAATTAGTTCAATGAGGAGAAACTTTTGATTATATATGAAAAGTTTCTGCTAGAGGATTTTGGAGAATATTTAAAAACTTTTACAAGATTTTTGTTGAGATATTAAAGCACAAATTGGAGATATTTAGCTCTTGAAGGGCTATCTTCATGTTTTAAGGTGAGGTAGGGGATACTTGTTTTTGATAAAAAAACAAAAAAAAAATAGCCGAGTCTTACCCAGATTTACCCGGATCAATCGAATTCTAGATCAATCTGCTGAGTTGACCCGATTTCACCAAAGTAATTTTTTAATAAATTTTTATTTAGATTTGAATTAATTCTAGATCCGGGTTGGCCATATCCCAAGTCAAATATAGTTTTCAATCCGTCGTATGAATCTGGTTTTCAAAAATATGGTTAAATGAATAAATAAAAATTAAACATTAGTCGGGAAAAAAAAGTAAAAAGAGCTTGAGGGGCACATTTGTAATCCAAAAAAGAAAGAAAAAAAGAGTAACAACCATGGGCCCACGAGCCGGCACAAGGTCTCTCAAACTTTTGAAATCTTGTGAAAGGGTTGGAGAGCCCACTCAAATTCTCAACACCAACCGATTATGGGTTCGATTGACACCCCCAAAAATCCAGAGAACGGCTCCACAACTCTGCCTCCCACCACCGACGCTTCCGCTGCCCACGACGGCGATCAAAACCCTAATAACGGAATGCCTCCACGTGTCACCGAAATGACGCTTCCGGTCGAATCCGAAGTGGTTAAGAGGAGGAAAACGAGTATGTTACCGCTCGAGGTAGGCACTCGCGTTATGTGCCGTTGGAGAGACTGCAAATACCATCCGGTTAAGGTCATCGAGCGCCGTAAGATGCAGTCTGGTGGGAACAACGATTACGAGTATTACGTGCATTATACAGAGTGTAAGTGTCGGTTTTAATTGCGGATTTTCAATGGTTAGGGTTAGGGTTTTTGTATTTGAATTTAGGAATTTAGGTGCTTGTTTAATTGATGCGGGAGTCATTTTTGGCCTTTGATTCTTCTGATTTATGCAAGTGAAACTTAGAACGTGAATTAACTTGGTTTATCAACTTGTAATGTGTAATTATATTTCTATGAGAGTATGATTTGGGGCAAATTCTGGTACGGAAGAGAATGGTTGCTGCATTTGAGGGAAAATGTCTTTTCCTAAAAAGGAACTGATTCGTTGAAGTTTTCTTCAGAATAACACCTGTTAAGAGTGGTGTGTGAAGAATCTGTGAATACCAGCTATAATCTGTGAATACTAGCTATCATCCATCCTTTTTTCCCCCTCTCTCAATTGGAGGGAAAATGTCATGATATTCAGATCTGAGATGTGTGATTTTGCTTGCAACATATTATGTACGGTGGAAGATTCTAGCTTTAAAACCTTGAGTTCTTGGTGTGCCTGTTCAAAGTCCTATTGCTCACATCTTCAAGGGTAGAACTGTGTCACACGATTCCATAGGAAGACAGTAACTGCAAAAAGTTGATGCACATGAACCTATGTGCTCAGACTGGCATGTGCATTTGCATGCGATTTCCAATAGTCTTGGGATATAATTTCATTTTCTTGTCTCTGTTTAGCTAGTAAATAGATGTGAATTGGAATTCCATCAATGCAAATATTGTTACTGTGATAAATTATTTGGTGTGCCGACTTTCTCATTTTATACATGTTTATTAACCATACACTAGTGATTTTAGGAGTTGTATTTATTCAAGTCAATCTTTCTTTTTTACCATGACAGTCAATAGGAGGCTTGATGAGTGGGTAAAACTTGAACAACTAGATCTTGATTCAGTAGAGACTGTTGTTGATGAAAAGGTGGAGGACAAGGTAATCATTTTTGTTTCTTTACAGTTTTATGAGTCATTGACGTGCCCCTTGTCATTGACATTAAATGCTGTCCATCTCTGAGACACATTTGCTCTAGAATCTTCCTTGCAGTATTCTCTATCATTCTTTTCTATTGAAATGATTGGAGAAAATGTTGCGATTGATATTCCAGGTAACAAGCTTGAAAATGACACGCCACCAGAAACGGAAGATTGACGAGACACATGTGGAGGTATCTTAAATTGTTCTTAACTGTTTGTTGAAAATTTGCTTTATAGAATTATTCTGGTATTTACTTACCATAGGAAGAATGTCTTGTATATGTCTTCAATTTATTTACAAGACACAAAAACGAGATGCTTCACACTTGCAAGAAGCTTAAACAATATATGATGCATAAATTTTACCTTTCAAAATATGGCCTTTTACATATTCTATGATTTCTAACATAAGCGAACGTCTGAATGTCAGATACAACTACTGGTGTCCACAATATTTTTTTCTGTGCAAAATTTCATGATTAATTGATGGAGTAAGGCACAGAGCAAACTACTGACTGTTAATGTATAGTTCTTGTGAACCTCTGAAGTATGTAGGTCCATCAAAGCACTATTGATATTTTGCATTTTATAATTTGAATATATCATTCTCAAATATTTAGGGCCATGAGGAGCTTGATGCTGCCAGCTTACGCGAGCATGAGGAATTCACAAAAGTAAAAAATATAGCCACCATTGAGCTTGGAAGATATGAGATTGAGACATGGTACTTCTCGCCTTTCCCACCAGAATACAATGATTGTCTGCAGCTGTACTTTTGTGAATTTTGCCTCAATTTCATGAAGCGTAAAGAGCAGCTCCAAAGGCATATGGTGAGCTGTGCCTCAAATTCTTGTGCTTGCCTTGATTTATGGTGCTGCAATTGTGGTATATCAGTTGCAAATAGAGTTTTAAAATTTGAGTACTGACTATTGAGTGTTCTTTGATCTGTCTGCTTGTAGATATTATTTTCCTGATTTTTTTGTGCTATTCTTTTAACCAGCTTCTTGCCACTGATCTGTTTGAAATGATGACAGAAAAAATTAGTTTTTATCAAGCCAAATTTCTATTAGTTCACAAAAAGCTTCACTGTGTACTTTGCATGCAAATGGCCTAATTTTGAAATAGTATATGAAACAGTATTTTTATTGAAATGTTTTGGTCAGTTGTTCGAATTCTTGATCATTTTCTTTTTTAAATCAGCATCTTTATTTTTGACAGTCATAAGATGCTGTGAGGCTGTTGGTTGTCTTTTTAAATTTTTTTATATGGGTTCATGTAGAAGAAGTGTGATCTTAAGCACCCGCCTGGTGATGAAATTTATCGAAGTGGCACGTTATCAATGTTTGAGGTATGTCATAATGTTGCTGATTATATGTTGTTATTCCTCTCATCTGATTTTTAAATATCTTGTTCTGAGTTTGCCGGTACCTGCTCAGATTTCATAGCATATTACTGGACTGCTAGTATTCTTCTCAATTGTTTTCTTTCTTTTATATTTTCCTGCTTTGGTGGTTTTCAATTCTTTTTTATATTCTACACTTCTCACAACATAAATGATACTCACCACAACCTAGTTGATTTTGATTTCTGCAAGTTGCAAAAAATGCCAATTGACCTTGAAACATTATGTTGGTGTTTCTGGTTATGAAAATGTAGTAATCCAGTTTTCTTTTTTCCCTCAATCTCTGCTATCCCACAGGTTTAAGTTTGTAGTTATGCGGATCTGAATTCTGTAGTTGATTTGACTTTTCTTTTACTTTTTTTTTTATGCAGATAGATGGCAAAAAGAACAAGGTTTATGGGCAGAATCTTTGTTATTTGGCGAAGTTGTTTCTTGATCACAAGACCCTTTATTATGATGTTGACCTATTTCTATTTTATGTTTTGTGCGAATGTGATGATCGAGGATGCCACATGGTTGGATATTTTTCCAAGGTAAATGCTGCTGCTTGTAATTTCTTATGCTATAGTGCATGTGGCAGCAAAAAACTTACATCTCAGAGCTTCTATGTAAATTTTTTTAAGGAACACCAAAATTGACATGAAAAGCATGTCGTGAATATTGGCACACCTTCTGTTTTCCCTTAATGTTTCAGCTTCTTTTGCTTTAAGGACTGGATATTCATTTGATCATTCTTTTTTGCAAATCCTCTGCATTCATGACATTTGATCAGTCAGCAAAGCAATTTTCTAAGATAGAATTCCTGGAAATTGTGGTTCTGTTATTTTCAGAAACTTTAAAGAATTCTGTAGCTGATTGTATTTAATGGATCATGCAGGAAAAGCATTCAGAGGAATCCTATAATTTGGCATGTATCCTTACCCTTCCTCCTTATCAAAGGAAAGGCTATGGAAAGTTCTTAATTGCCTTCTGTAAGCTCTCCGCCTTTTTAATATCCTGTGTTACTGTACAAATATAGAACTGCGATTATGTGTCCATTTTCATTTTTTGTCCTTTTGTATTGGGTGTGGGGAGGAGCGAAGGGATTAATGTTGTTGGGAGATAAGATGTGGCATGCTGTAAGCAATTCTTATCTAAATTATGGAAGACAAGAGAATAGTAAATTGGAAAGATGAATTTACCATTGGATAGAGAAATCAACATGGATTGCTTGAATCCTGTAAATTATCCGCAGCTGGATTTTTTTTTTATCAAGAACCATTGATGCAGGTCTTTGGAAGGCACTATAATGTGAAAAACAACTTTATTAGGAGAGTAGTTATCATCCATGCTACTGAGTGTTTGGATTGTGACAACCCTTTAGTTGTTTAAGTAGATCATAGTAGCTGTAGTTGAATAATCCAGCAAACACCTTCTGGTGCTAACTCCAAATTCTAAGATTCTTCTTCACAATGAAGGTTTTTCATTTCCTCATGCACAAAGATGGCTATTCTGTTTATTTTAATATTTTTTTGTATATGGGATTGATTGATGTGTATTTATCATGGTACAGCATATGAACTTTCCAAGAAAGAAGGTAAAGTTGGCACACCTGAAAGACCCCTTTCTGACCTTGGGTTGTTGAGCTACAGAGGATATTGGACCCGAGTTCTTTTAGACATCTTGAAAAGGCACAAGGGCAATATTTCTATCAAGGTAAGCATTTTCTTGAGAGATCAAGACAGTTTTCTTTCTGCAGTTCTACTGATGCCATCATCTACTTATTTGAGTTGTGTTGAGAAATTCATGGCTGTTACCGTCCATTCTGTTTTCCCTAGCATTGTGGGCATGTTCTTGCCTTTCATAATGTACTTTGATATTCAATAATTATACTATAAACTTGGACTTAGTTATCAGGCAGGAGTGATGGTTGTGGGTGTTTGTGTGTGCATGAGTAGGTGAGGCTCGAGGATGGTAAAAACAAAAAGGTGGTGCACTGTATGGATTGGTTGCCAGTACCACACCTTGAACAAAAAAGAAATATTAGAATGTCAGTAGTCAGTGGTTCCCAGGGGGGTGCCTTCATTGCGACCAAATATTGGCCAAAAGTGGCCACATCCAGTCACACTAGACAGCATGTTGGACAACCTCTGATGAGCTGTCAGAGTGTTCAGCTATTGGTACATTCAGTTGAATTTAAGTGAAATTTTCCATCTTTCTACCAGCATTTGGTCCATGGATAGTCCTGGTAACCAAGAGATATCTGAACTAGTTTGAAAATCTGAGGCCAATGCCTTCACTCTTCGGCAAAGGCACCATAAAATGTGCTGTATAGCAAGTGTAGTCTTACTTGATAGGTTTGACTTATATTTAAGTTTTACAGAAACATGAAAGGAAATGTTCCTTCAGTGTCATTCTGATGCTGAGTCTCGGTAAATCATCTCCAATAGTTTCTTTGTTTTTTCATATTTTCCCATCAATTTGGATCACGTGGCTGGTGCCATTTTAATTCTTTATTGAGTGACTTCTATACTCTCTTAGGAGCTTAGTGACATGACAGCAATAAAGGCAGAGGATATTTTGACTACCCTTCAGAGCCTAGAACTGATTCAATACAGGAAAGGGCAGCATGTGATATGTGCAGATCCGAAGGTCCTGGATCGTCATCTAAAAGCTGCTGGTCGGGGTGGTCTTGAGGTTGATGTTAGCAAATTGATCTGGACTCCTTACAAAGAACAAGGTTGATGTTTGATACTCGCATTAATTGATTGCCATGTGCTTCGACTTGTACCTTTAGCTGTATAAATTTAGATGCCACGAAATTAAATTAGGAGAATATAATGATCGCTGAGCCATTGGCTTTCTGGTGAATTAATCCGTTTCTCTTACACCACCCAATTTGGTATCTGGTACACATGTAATGAAAATAATCTGTATATTTTATGCTTAAAATAGATGTTTCGATACCCGAGCTTCTGAGAAATTGTTTTTTTTTTTCATTCTCAAGAAGTGTCCTGAATTTAAGGTAGGTTTAGATATCCCGAAGCGTTAATCCTCACAAGTTTTGTTCAGAAAATCTCCTGGATGAGCGAACTTGTCCTGCGCTTTGTTTTTGTCTTTTTTTAAAGGTGCTGAACTCTGTAGTTCCCTTTGACCAGGGACAAAAAGGCTCCGGCCAAACTTCGTATGACAGATTCAGAAACAGTGATCCCATCTACCCATTCGGAAAATTACTGGCTATACAGAAGAAACCCCGCCTTTATCACCTTTATTAGTATGCTGGTGATATTATTCCGTTCTTCTTGTATGAGATGCCAGGAGGCCTCGTCTTACGAGGAACACAAATCGTAGGTGTGGGTGCGAGAAGGCCAAACCTTGGATATGATCGCCGAGCAATCGTTTGCACTCGTCGTGATCTAGACTTGCCCGCTTGCTCTGATATTTGAAAAATTACTTGGTTATTTGTTTCATGAGCTGCGTGGCGTTTAAAATATTTGAATGGTGACCTCCCTGTTTCTTCTACAGGCATGTGCTCTGTGCTCGCTCCGTCGGCATTTATATATACGTTTCCATTCTCTCTCCCCACCATCGTCACCTCATGATCACATGATTTAAGAAACTTTCTACCCCTATTTTTATGTGAATTGACTTGGCAAAGTAAACTTTAATAGAAGCTCAAGTCCCTGTATTGAATATGACCCACAATTGACACCCAAACTACCGGCATGAAATTCAACTGACATGATCTAAATATTGATAATTTCACAAGGAAAGGGGAAGTGCAGTAAAAGTCTGTAGATCTAATCATTGATAGATGATTCATATATATTCTTAACAGTACCACCTTACTGTTTGCTTTTACAATGCAGGATTAAGAAATTAATAACAGCAAAACTGGACTTACAAATACATCATTAATAACCATATGCATCTCGTATGTGTGCTTGTGCTTAATGTTAACTCCCCTGCTGCTTGGAGCTGCTCATTAAACAGTGGTTGGTGCAAGATTATTCCTATTAAGTTGCAAATTCTTCAATGCTAGCCCACCGGATCTCCTTTTCCAAAGACTACTCACTTCTCCACCATCTGCTGGTTGTTGGACCTTCTTGATTACAGGCAACGGAGGATCCATATTCTCTATGCTAACTGAAACAGAATTCTCTTTACTATCATCAATCTTGGGTCCACTCGCACCATTCACCATCACTTCTCTTCTATGAGCAGCGCTACTGGCTATTGATGCGGTGGTGCCAGTAAGATTCTTGCCAGAGAAGATTCTCTTGAGCTTGGAGTACTTGACACTATTGTTATTCTTGGTAGTAACTGTGAGCTTGTTAGAAGTAGGGAAGCCAACTATCTTGCTGTTTATCTTGACCTGCCCCATGCAACCGATCTCTGGAGATAAAGGGTCAGTCCTAGAGATGGACATGGACCGGTATTCCCATTTTGGAAGAGTCACATCTTTGATGGTTGCTCCTGAGCATAACATAGGCAAGAAGGTGCTCTTGTGTTGGAGGTGAAGGTTTTGGTTGTGAAAATGGTGGTTGTATCCATTACCCATGATCTTTCTTGTTGCTCCTCTTGATCCTTCTTTTACGCCTTTACAGAGACAAAAAGAGGCCAACAAGACTATGAAAGTTTTGGAGACTGTGAAAAGGGAAGGGTTGTTAAAAAGACATCATTGAGCTCCTCGTGTTTTTATTTTTTATTTTCATAAGCGGGGAGAGATAGGAGCTGAGTTTTCCAGAGTTAAGAGGCTAATGTGTCAATATGTGGCCACCTGTCTTGATTCTGCCACCACTATCTAATTTAAATTGTTTAAGTGTAGTGTACTTTGCCCTGTTTCTGCTGTTTTACCAAGTCTTTTAACTCCAGATTACAAACTTAAACACAGAAGTCAGAACTCGAATCTCTTGAACATTGATGAAAAGTCCACCCCACACACTCACACAGACAGGGGCCATTATTTTGTTACATTGCAGCATGCGTTTTTCGAACTTGAAAGATAGCTAAATAAGGGTGATGATTTCTTAAGGGTCCCTTGTGCCAAGTTTACCTGCTACTGCTGGTAAAAAAATCATATGCTGACCCCTTCTATGTCCCCTTGTGATCTATATTAACATGTAGCTAACAAATTAAAAAAAGAGTGTTATTTTGCTTAAAATAAATATAGAAAACCTATTTTGTGTTTTAAATATAATGAAAATACTTTTATAACTTTTCTTTATTAAAAATATGAGAAACGTACAATATACAATGACAAACATGCTAATTATAGGAGACTAATTACATAGAAAATCAAAAATCTAATAATTAAATAATTAATTATAAATTTTTATCCAAAAAATCTCAACAACCCTTGTATAAATATTATATATGCCTAACTTGTTTAGAAACCTTTAAAACATCAACTTGAAATTGATTTAGTGAGAATGCCAACCAATTAATTTTTAAATTTAATCCAACTCCTATTTAATAAAGGATCTATTTACTTTTACATGCTCGTACTTAAATACCTCTGAATATAGTTTATGTACTTAATAGACCAATAATACCTTTTTTTTTCTACCACATATAAAGATAAAATAATTAGAAGTAGGTCGTTTATTATTTACCACTCTAACCTAGTCAACATCAATATATACATTTATATTTTGACAATTTATATTTTTAATGGGCAAAATTCTTTTTCAAGATGTAGCCTTCAAATATCTCAATATATATATATATATATATAATTACATTCATCTATTTTTCTTTTGAATTATGCATAAACTAATTAATAATACTTAATGCATAAACCAAATATGATCTTGTACATGCTAAGTACATCAATCTCCCTGCAAGTCTTTGTATCTTTTTTTATTAGTTAGTATCTGATTAGATTCAATATATAATTTTAAACTTTCTTCTACTAGCATCTCAGCTAGTTGACATGCTAACATACTAGTTTCTTGTAAAAGATCCAAGGTATATTTTTTTTAGATAGAAATATTTTTTTATGAGATGAAAATACTTCAATTCCAAGAAAATATTTCAAAGTATACAAGTTTTTCATTTGAAATTCTCCAGTCAAGTAATCTTACAAGGCTTCCTTTCATTATGATCATTTCTTATAACTACTATATCATCTATATATTCAATAAATATTGTAGTTTTATCCTACTATTTTTTAAAAACAAAGTATGATCTGAATTTCTTTATTAGTAGTCAAAGGTTATCATAGATTTGATAAACCCCTCAAACTACACTTGAAGATTATCTCAATCCATATAATGATTTTCTATAAACTACATGCATTCTGATCTTGTATTTCATAAATCATACATCATGGCGGGAGATCCATATGGATCTTTTTAGACAATTCACCATGTAAAAAGCCCTTCTTCATATGAATTATTATAATAATGGTCAATCTAAGTTCACAATTAAAAAGATAATAAGACTTAAAAGTATGCTGATTTTAGTTATAGGTACAAAAATTTTTGTGTAATTGATTACAGGGGTTTAAATACAACTTTTCACCGTTGGTTTTACTTTAAAGTGTTCAATTATGTCATTAGCCTTGTACTTTACCATGTAATCCATTAATATTCAATTGGTTATTTATCGAGGAAGAAACAACAAGGTCTTATATTGTATTTATTTTTGCAAGGATTTTATCTTTTCATTTATATTTGCTTTCTATCTTGGGTCAGCTAAGAGTTCTTACACACTATTAAGAATAAATATAGTAGATAATTGATTTATTAATGACAAATTCAATCCTAATAAATTATGATTATACACATAATGCCTTGGTATATTTAACTTTAATAAAAAATTTGGATTCATATATAGGTTTAGAAATACCTCTGATATAATAATATGATAATTTTTTAACTGACTCATATTAAGTCAATAACATCCTTACAATGGATTGATCTAGTAAATTAGTTGCAAGGAATTTTAACTCGAATGGAGCATTTGTTAGAGTGACAACTTCAACTTCTAGGTGTTCATCATCAATTTGGTCCAAGATTATATCACTTAAATCTACTTCACTTTTTCCTTGATTATTCAATCTAACTTATGAATTGTTACTCTAAAATTCAGAATTTTGCCTAGAAAATAAAAATATAAAGTATGAGTTTTCTCTTAAAACTCCTTTTTAAATTTTAGGATTAGAGAAAAAATACCTACAAAAAACATTTATTGAGTTCAAGAATGATAATATCAGCATCCTTGTTTTTATGATAGATATTGATACAACGAAACAGTTGATGTTTTATCTCAAGTGCAGAAGTGTCAAAAGTAATAAATAATCTGGCACGATCGAGGTCAAATCACAGGAAGATTAACTATATAAATTACAAATAATACTAATAATAAGTTAAAAAGGACTTTGAAATATAATATTAATATGAGGATTAAAAAATAATAAAAATAAATATTAAGGTTAAAAGATCTATTAATGGTATTAAAAATAACTATAATATAAATTATTTTTATTACTCAACTGAAAACCACACATAAAAAAGGTTCCAATCAAATGATTTGTCATTAATAGCTCATTATAAATTTTTAACATAATCATATTAATTATCTTATTTAAGTAACATCAAACTTTTAAATATTGACAGGAATTCATGATGCTAACTTATGTCAACAACAAATCAAGTTCTTTTCATAACACAAGTGTAGGTTATACCATATGGTTGGCTATGAAAGTGTCAAATATTTGTTGTACCAAATGTTATATAACACAAATCTAGATTAACAATTTAACAAACCAGGTATTAAGAATTAATAAGATAAAAATAATAAGATATGTTATACTATATGGTTGGCTATGAAAGTGTCAAATATTTGTTGTACCAAATGTTATATAACACAAATCTAGATTAACAATTTAACAAATCAGGTATTAAGAATTAATAAGATAAAAATAATAAGATATGTTAATAGCAAGTTGTTTAGGATATAAATATTGAAGTCCATTCTGAATTTGTATTATACTTATCCTAACACCATTAGTGAAACTTTTTTATCTTAATATAATAAACTTAGCCAAATATAATAAATAATAAAAACATAAATAAATAAGATAAGAACATGATTATATAAGTATAGTAAAAGAAATGAAAGATATAAATAAGAGATTAACAGAAAGAATTTATACTATATTTGTTTGAAATACCATTAGTTGATCCTCTAACCTTAACATTTATTTTTATCATTACTTAATCCTCATATTGATATTTTATCTCAAGGTTCTCATCAACTTATTATTATTATTATTATTATTATTATTATTACTACTACTACTACTACTACTACTATTTGTTTATTTTTTGTTGTTTGTATTTACAATTTATATAGTTAACCTCTTTGTGTTTCGATCTCGGTCTTGCTGGGTTATTTATTACTTTAACATTTCTACACTTGGAAGAAAATATCAATCTTTTGATCATATCACTAGTGTTCATACATTTTAAAACTATAAGCATGTAATTATATATGTCATAGAAAATTCACAGATAATTTTAAACATATAAAATACATAGCATGCATATATTCAAAATATATTAGAAGAGATTAAAATACAATCCTAGTATTAGATTAAGAAAAATCAAAAGGGGTTGCTTACTTGTTGAAACGCACTAAAATTAACCACACTTTATTGTCGTTAAGGATGGGTTCTTTTTCCTTAAAATGTTCTTATTTCTCACTTGGTGCAAAGGATATTTGCAATAAGCCTCTTAAAATTTCAACACCACCATCTTATTTAGATGCATTTTCAAACAAGATCTATGATCCAAAGATAATATAAGTCGAGTATCTTTAAATAAAATTGAACTTAAACTTTAGATTGGGAGGGAAAATAAAGCTCAAAACTAAGGATAAGAGGCTAAAAAGTTGAGGTGATAAAGACTGTATAAATAAATAAATAAAAATAAGAAACTCTTCTTATAACATCCTTTTTTATAGTTAATTTTAAAACCAAAACAGTTAAAAAAATAATTTTGATTAACACTAAAATGAACTCCCTTCATAATTAACTTTGATTATTCATTATAAAACCATAATCAAACCTGATAGTTTTGGTTTTAAAAAGCTACAAAAATTATCCAAAAATTATCTTGGTTATGAAGAGTAAATTAGGGGGGGAACTAGAAAAATGATCAAACTTAATCTAAAAATAATCCTTTACAGACCAGACTTAAGCCTAAAATAATTAAGTTAACAAAAAAAAATTATAGCTTAAAACATTATTTTACAATAACTTAAACTCAAGCCTAGGCTCAGCTTAAAAATTGAGTTGAAATAGATCGTCTCTCATCTAAAAACTTTGTTGTTTTTTTAACCTAATTTAACTTTTCACACTCCTACTAATTAGAAAGGCTTGTTTCTTTTATATGTAGGATAAAAGTTTTAGAGGGTTTTGAGTTTCTTTAAAACATGTCAACCAAGAATTATTTTAGATCAAGTTCTTATTTATCAATAATTTTTTAAAATTTTGTTAATATTTCATGTTAAATAGTTCATGTTCGAGAATAATTCCAATCATATTTTAATGCCAAAAATAAATGGACACTTATTTGTTATTTTTTTCTGATGGAGGACTTATTCTCGAGTCAGATGTACTATCATTACTAAAGTAAAGAGTAAGGAGCTATGTTAGCTACATTGAAAGTGTTTGAAATGTCTAGATGTGCAAGTAGCTCAATCTTGTATGCATTTTTACTAATCTGCTTCAAAACCTTCACTTACTGATATCCACCCAAACCAAATCACCCTATTTGAACTTTACATACTTATAATGCTTATTAGCTTAAGTTTGATACTTGTGATTTTTCCTTTTAATCTTGTCACAAGCTTGTTCATGCAACTTTTTAAGATGTTTAGTCATTTCTTCTTCATCACCATTAAAATATTGACTTATTGAAAGAGGGATTAAATGCAACAAACTCAATGGATTTTGGCCGTACACAACTTCAAAGGAATTGCAACGAGTATTTTGGCTAGTTGAATAGTTGTAAGTGAATTCAACTTATGGCAATATAAGATCTCAATCTTGAATATTCATCTTCACCAAACTTTCTAAAAGACTTTCTAAACTTTAATTTACCCATCATTCATGGATGATAAGTAGTGTTGAATTGAAGATGAGTACTAATTTTCCTCTAAAATGTAAGCCAAAAATTACATCTTGATATGAAGTTATTATTTTTGGAGTATCATGAAATCTAATAGTCTCATTGAAGTATAAATCAACAATAATAATAGTATCAAGTGTTTTTCTACGTGGAATAAAATGTGTCACTTTAGAGAAATAATCAACTACCACTATAATTGAATCTTTGTTCTTTGAACTTTGAGGCAAGCCTAACACAAAATTCATATTAACATCATCCTAAAAAGTTGTAGCTACGAGAAGTAGAGTGTATAAACTCAAATTATAGCTATGTGATCTAGCAGTATGACATGTCCTATAATGTTGTATGAACCTTGTAATATCTCTCTTTATCTTTGGCCAGAAGAAATTATTCTAGAACAACATGTGTTTTGTCTTTTATAAAATGTCTATCAAGTTCACCGTTGTAAGCTTTAAAGATATTGACTTTCCTTAAAGAACCTGAAGGAATATACAAACAAATTCTTTTGAAAATAAAACCCTTTAGCACAATAAAATTCTTGGAAATACATTTTCGCATCCAAACTATATCTTACTGAAGTCATCATCATACTTGTAAAGATCTTTTAATACTTCAAAACATGTCACTTCCACTTACATATTAGTTAATAATAAATGCCTTCAACTTAAAATGTCAATAATATTATGAACTTTAGATTTGTGTCACATAGAAAAACTAATAGTTTATAAAAATTCAACCAAGAAGCATGTCTTCGATTGAGTTTCTGTTTGCTATTAGAAAAATTCAAAGCTTTATGATTAGAAAATACTATAAATGGTTTTTGACACAATATTGACACCAATGGTCCAAAGCAAAAACAATGGCATAAAACTCCTTATCATAATATGAATATTTTATTTGCAAATTAGTAAGCTTCTCATATAAAAAGAAATAGTTTTCTCTTAGGTTAAGAATAACACCAATGTCAACTTTACATGTGTTGCATTAAACTTTTAAAAAACTCTTTGGAAACTAGGTAGTTAAAAAATTGACCCAGTGATCACCATTTGCTTCATAATTTCAAAACTCTTTTATACCTCGTCAGTCCACTTTAAACTACTTCATTTGAAGCATTTAGTAATTAGAGCAATTATAGTGCTTAATTTTTTTATGAAACACCAATAAAAATATAATCTTTTAAAAGGATATTCTATGTTTTAAAGGTTATTTTTGATTCATCACCAACTATCATTTGAATATGATGGAAGTCATTTCTAAAAACAATATTTGAAAAGGTGGTAATGCCATGAAATTGATCTAACAAGTCATCTACCCAAGGAATAGAAAATTGATAGCCAATAATGATTTTATTCATTGCCCGATTATTAATGCATATTCTCCACAGCCATCCTTTTTTGGAACAAGAAAAGAAGGCACAATATACGAACTCAAACTTTTCCTTACTAAGCCCTTGAAAGTCATCCCATCAACTTACTTATCATATTTGACATGACTCATTTGATAGGCTATCTTATTAGAAAGTATAACACCCTGAATGAAACGAATATAATGTTGAATATCTCATATCGAATAAAGTCTATGGGGTATATCTTTAAGAATCACATTAGAAAAGGCATAAAAAAAACTGTACTTTAAAAAACAAATCATTTATTTTATTTCAACATTTTTCTATATATAAAAAAAACAAGAGCATAAGCCAAATCCACATTATCAACAAGTTTTTCTATTTAGAACATGCAACTAAAAGAGTTTTTGGCTTTCAAAAGGTTTGGAAATAAGTTCAAGTTTTGAAGGATTTAAAATAATATTTACACTATCTTATATAGAAGAATAAGTATTCTTGAAGCTATCATGCTAAACTTTCCTATCATATTGTTGTGGAAGATCAAACGACAAATTACATGCATTTATAAAAATCACATCACACCATACCTAATTAAAATAATTTTATTTGTCACCTTATATTCATGCTTCTGTTCCAGCCACCTTAATTTGTAGGGTTAAGGGTGTTCTTCCATCTCAAGCTATAATTTATTTACCATATTAATAGATATAATATTAGTATAAGCATCATTATCAATGGTCACATTATACACTTTCTCATTTATACTACAATAGGTGTAAAAAATGATGCAATAAACTTAATCTTTACTCTTGTTATGAATAACACTTAAACTTCATTAAATAATTAGTAACTCACCTTGATCAACATAAGTCATTCATCTTATTGATTTGATTCATTCGGCGAGTCATTTTTTATTAGTTATCTTATCCTTTATAATAACAACAATTATCAGGTTTGGATAATTAAAAGCAATATATTTATGCCCTTGACACTTAAAACACTTCTATGAATTAGAATTTGAGAAACTAGCTACTTTAGGACCAGCCCTGACACTTCTTTTTTTAGGAGCCTTAAAAATAAAAGACTTTATTGATATAATATTCTTAAAGAATGAAGTACTCTCCTGATTAGAAAAACTCTCTCTAGATGTAGATTTCCAGCTAGCCTCCACTGATTATAATTGAACCACTTTAGATATTTTCTCTTTTAACTCAACCAAGTATTAAGTTATTATTTATTTTTTAGGCTAATTAATATCACACTTTAGCATGAGCAATTCAAATTCCATCATATACTTTTCTATGATCAATTTAAATCGCCTCGGATTATAAAACTTTAAAAAATTCTCTTATTGATAGTGTTCAAATAAGAACCTTCTTTTAAGCTTCATTTTCATCTTCTCTCAAAACTTGATTTTGCTTTTCCCTCGTAAGCCCTTTGTTTTTGAAGATTCTGCCACTGTATAAAATAAAAAACAAGAAGCATATTTTCTAAGTTTAAAAGTCATTAACTTAACTTTTTTATCATCAAAATACTCTGTAAAATAAAGTAAAAAAAATTCTCTTAACAATTTAGAGTCAATTAATGAAATTTTTAGGTTGCATTTTCCTTTAAATTTAGGAATATCAACTCTTATATTAGAATCTTGTTAAGGTCTTCTTTTCCTTCTTCTTTGATGCTGAAATGAAGAACTATCACCAACATCATGGTATAATCTATGTTGGAAAGGATTAACATCCTCATTATTGTTAGAAGAACCAATTTTAATGTTATTTTAATCGTCATCATCACCTCAATTCTTGTATCATTCAATATGCTCTTGGAGTTGCTAAATTTGCCTTCTTATTTTATCTATTTCACGAGTATGGTTGCCCTTCTTGAATACATCCACGAACATCCATAGTTGTAAATCGAAGCTCTAATACCAACTTGGTGCCAAAATGGTATGAATATTAAAAAGTAACAGTTCGCTTACATAAAGAAATGATTTTGCTCACCACTCAAAGATACAAAACTGAAAAAATATAAAAATAAACAACTCACTACTCTAAAGTTACAGATAAAATCATTATTTTAGAGATACAAAGTTAAGGGAAGTACACCACTCACAAAGAAGATACAAAACTTGATAGGTTACTAAAAAATCCAAGTCAAAGACTTATATAATTCAAGTTTTACCTAAAAATCTCAACAAATGATCTGATTCAACATTATATACTTGAAACAACCCTCAAAGTTTAAAGAAACGTCAAAATACTATAATTGATAACAAATAAATGATATTGACAGAAAAAACAAACAATAATTATCACATTTTTTTTTTCATTAAAAACATAAACAAACACTTTGAAAGCTTAAAAATTTAAACAAATATAATTTCTTGTCAAAAACTCTAATACATATATGGTTAAATAATCTGGAAAAAACCATGTTCTAAACTTGAAAACAACACAAGATAAAATTATTTTATCAAGCAAGGAAAAGATGAAAACTCAGGCTCAAAGTTAGTCCATTAACTAACTGAAAGTAAACATCACCCACAGACTTCATTGATTTACATTGTCAATCCAAACTCAAATAACCCATCATCAATAGTGTCTATTATAGGATACTCGTGTCATGCCTGACTATGAACAAGCCTAACATGTACAGGCAAAACAAAAAAGACCCAGATGGCCAGATTCAGAGAAGATCAATTCCAAGATACCATAAAATTAAATTCTCTTAGTTCTGTTGTAAGTCCATGCACTACTACCTGTCTGCTGTTTCCACAAATGGAGGTGAATGACCTAGCATTATTTAAGTTAGAACATTAGTTTTATCGAGAAGTATAACAGGAAGAAGATGAGCCAATGTCACATCCCAGTTCCAAATAGTGATCAAACAAAGTAGGTGATGAGATGTCACATTTTTGTCATTGCCATCTTTTGAAATGAAACCAGTCATTCAGGGCAGTAAAAGAATAAGAACGTTTCAACTTTTTTCGCTGCTGATCAGGATCGTAATTTGAGGTCGCCTGCTTTGATAAATCCAAAGATAATTGATTATATCACATCGATATGGCATTCAACATTATCTTTAATTTTGGTTCATTGGGTGAAAAAAAATTTGCAGTACAAATCCGCTATTCACCCTTGACTGCTTAGTCGTGAAGATTTAAACTATACGCCACAGACCAGAAGCCGGATTAAAAGAAAGTGTCAAAACTCAAAACAGCCACAACCTTCAATCACATTTCATACAGAAACACATAGGAATGGCATGATATAGGGGTCAGTCAACATACCACAACCGCCTGTACCATCACATCCTCACTTGTACAGATGCTGAATGAGAACATGAAAGGAAAACACTATGAAAAGAACTGCAGGGACATACCTTTTGATTGAGGTAAACAGACGGGCAATGAAAGCAAGAAAATAATCATCCAGTTTTCAAATGCAACCTTATCATGGCTAATCAAATTGGTCTACAAGTATTTAACAAATTTCGTATGTAGTCTGGGTTGAGGCTTTGTAGAATCGAGCTGCTATAAAATCCATTTCTCCAGGGAAATGCTATTTGATGAACGTAAAACAGAGAGAATGATCAATTCCATTTCCTCGCTGAAAGTTCTCACCACACATTGACTGATAGTGTTATAACTTACTCGTTGCAACATCAAAATAAGATAGCTATCCATTCAGATGTCCCCATGGTTATCATTGAGAATTCTCATCCTTTCCCTCATACTGAGCCACCATTGCCTCTTTCTGCTTAGGCTGTGATAGAAGAATCTCTTCACCAACAAGGGAAAGCATATTTGAACCATCTGTCATACTAGTATGTGTCTGTGACTCATCATTTGGCCCTCCTGCTGCGCTATCTTGATGGTTCCTGGGCTTCAATTCATCATTCTCTTCGTCAACAAGGGAAACCATATTTAAACCATCTGTCATACCAGTATGTTTACGTGACTCTTTATTTGCCTCTAATGCTGTGATATTTTGGTCATAGTTCAGAGTTTTGACATCACCATGAACTTGCGTCTGAGAACTAGTCAAAGGAAGAGATGGATTGGCAACACCCAGCCCTTTAGAAAGACAAACATACTTGAAGACAAGTTGTTTGTAATTATTTAGTAGGTCTTCTACATCATTGATTGTTAGATCACCAGCACTGGCAAACAAGTATGGGTATTCTCGAAGGACCTGACTTGTCAGATCCTCCTTCAAAAGCAAAGTTGCTCCTTTATTCTCTATATCTGAGAGTGATGAAATCTTTTCCATTGGCGACTCATCTTTTGCATATTGCAGATCCTTAGTCATAGATGACACTTCAGAAGATCTGGATCCAATTGACAAGTCCCTTTCCTTCTTAGAGCTCAAAGCTCCATGTTTGGATTCCATAAGTTCTGCTCTGGAATTGTTTCCTGCATTTTGATCACTTTGAGTAGACAGACCATTCAAATCAGTTGAAAGGCCAGTAAGGTCTCGAGCAAGTTCCATGTTTTTTTCAAATTCAGATTCCTCCATTGAAAGTGATTTTGCATCAATGTTTGAGATGAAAGACTCTGCAGAGAGAATGTTCGTAAGAAAATAGGCTGCTTCTCCAACTAGTTGAGATTGACACCTGTACCGTTGAATATACAACAAATTTGAGTGCAGTTGTGGGGGATTTGCCTGCATAATTTTGGTGAAGCACATCGATTTGAGTTAATAGAGAATAAAATGAAATGTGGGTTAAATTTTTTTAATTGAGCAAACCAAAGACGAGAATATAAGGATTAAAAGCCTTTTCAGTTGCTTGAGAATAGTATTGAATTAATTCCATCCATTAATATTTTCAGGCATGGTTCTAATGCAAAATTCCAGGCTTTCAAGAGTCAAAAGGGCAATATCTGCATAATGAGAATTCACTTTAACAGAATTAATCTGATAATCTATGATTCTTTAGTTTGATTTTTATAAGAGAGTTCTTGAAAAAAAAGATTGCAACAAATTAGGGCAGTAAAGATCAAAATGTTATGAGGCAGATTAAATGATCAACAGAAGAGGAACTACATCAACTTGTGTCCACACAATTAATCTATTGATGTGCATATGAAATTTTTTATTTACACAAATGATCTTCACAAGCATGTAAAGTTTTGATTTGCATTTAAATTTGAATCAAATGTTTAAGAAACATGGAGGGTTGAAACCCGGAGATCATAAGCATTTTGAATCAGAACTTGCCATGAAAACCTCAAATCTAGTCCAGTTAATTCCTCTAGAAATGCTAATTACACCACAGCAATCAACTTTACCCAATGATGATAATGATTGAGTGAACAGTTAATTCAAAACAAATTATTTCCATTGGTATGGAAGCAAAATTCTGAACAATTTCAAATTTAATGCCAAGTAAATCTAATTATTACAATTGTTTATCTCACCTTTATAGCAACATAAATCAAAACGGGAAGAAATTCATCAGCTCCAGGAGGATTCTCATTTGAAGCCATTGAGGCATTGAACAGTAAATTATTTATGACTTTGCAACAATTGAGGATACACACAAGCTTGTCTCTCGGTGCTCTGTATAAGTTGACCTTTTGCAGCTCTTTTTGGGCAAGCTGCCAGCATAAACATAAAGAAATGAATAAGGCAAAGCTGAAGATAATTAAGATATGATCCAGGAATATAGCTGGTTACTGCCATCCAATGGAAATCTCCCCCCCCCCCAAAAAAAAAAAAAAAAAAAAANAAAAAAAAAGGAATAAGTTCACTTAGCCAAAAGATAATGATTCAGTTGCCACAACTCATAGCAATGCATAAAAGAGATTTAAAATGTGCATATTACATAAGTGTAATAAACAGTTGTGTACAATATTATCTAATAAACATTAACCAGACAACTTTGTTATTCTGATTATTCAATTAGTCTGACAGCAAGCAAACACAGATTGATAAAATTCTTTGATTTGACAAAAAATAAATGGAAAACAGGGTGGTGTGAACATCATATTAATAAGAAGGATTATAGAAAAAAAAAAAAGATGAATCCCAAAATTGAAACAGCAGATGATTGATAAAAGTCATGGCCAGTTGTTAACAGTTGTTTTTCATTAATATGAACAGTTTCAGATGCCCTGTACACTTGTAAACTGACATATTTGTGAGAGTATTTCATGCTAATCAAATGCACTGCTTTTACCTTTGAGAAAATGCTTTGGTTATTTGAGATAAATAATTGACTACTACCGTTAAGGACAATATGTGGATCATGCCTTCTTGGCAAGCAAACACAACAAAAATATTTGGAGTTACTTTCAGATCACAAGGTATAACAAGATTGGATCCATTTACAGGCTGTTCTTCAACCTGTATATGATTGAATTTGACACTCAAGCGTTTACAAGGGCAATGCAGTACATTGTTAATCCTAGCAATGAGGAAAGAAAAAAGAAGTCACCTCCATTTTGCACGATTCTGTATATTGAAAAAGACATGTCTTCCATAGTTATATTAATGTCAAAAAAAGAGAGTGGACAGGCAGGCTTAACAGCAATGCATCATCCATGCAATGTTTTCAACAGAAAAAGTTGCTAACAAGAGGAATTCTGCCTCTTATATAAAGCATAAATTAATGCCACTGGTTTAAGCTGCTGCTTTTGTGTTTCGAATTTGTGGCTGCTTGGAACACATCCATTGTTTCAAACACAGATTTACAAAATGCACTCTGTCCAAAGGGAAAATATTATTCATGCCACGAAAAGAAAATCAATGGTTATGGAAAACCATCAACTCACCAGCCATGATGTTTCATTTTGAAAGGTAGGCTTAATATCTAAATTTTCTGGTCGAATGAACTGTTGAATCAAGGATATCTTCTCAGAAAGTTGCTTATCAACTTCCATGTCTTCTGGAACTGAAGCAAATACACGGGAAGATAACTTTGTCATAACATACTTCTCAAGTCCCTGTATATTAGAGAAAGCCCAGAAGTAAGAAATGAACATCAATAAGAATTGCCATTCATTAAGCAAGAAGTAACTAGTAAGAAATGAACATCAATAAGAATTGCCATTCATTAAGAAAGTAATTAGTGCTGTGGCCTCTGATAAGAAATTTCCCCCCTTTTTTTTCTTTTTTTGGAGGGGGGCTGAACAGGACGTTACTGTTCAAAAAGAGCTGGCTATCTTATAAGGAAACATTAATATATCACAGTTTTCACATCATAATGGAATGTCATCAAGGTAAAAGTCAATCAACTCACTTCGCCAGCACTCTCGAGCTCCTCCTCAGAGCAACCAGCCCAAAGCGGATGAGCCTTGAAAGCCGTTTCCATTTTGGCAAGGAACTCCTGCACGAGAGCACTGTCCCTTTCCGGATCAGGAGCATGGTTTGAAAAGGAGACAATAAAGCTGCCATACAGAAGTACCATCGCACAGTCAAACCTTGTATTTTAGAACTTAAACAAATTCATGCAAGCCATTTAGCATTAATACTAATACTTTGGAAGGTAGGCGGGTAGGAAACACAGGAAAACTGCCTTCCCAACTCAATTCCAACAGCTAAGTAGCTTCCTGCATCGTTGCATTCCTAAAAATAGATGGATCCCAGCAAACAAATACAGCCATTGGAACTAAACTCAATAGACCCACAATGTAGCATTTCGACATGACAAACGGAATTGAGCACCAAAAGAAAACCCACCATTCAAAACTATTATTACCCGCCAGAAAACAATTTTCTTTTCCTCCTCGTGGGAATTGCTTTGAATTCTTATTAAGAAAGAACTCAGTCGTTTCTAGGGGTCTAAACTATCGTTTCTACAGTAATGTTAAATACCATCTAGTATCTAGAAAAATTGCATTTTTTTAACTCCAAAAATTAAGCTTATTATAGTAATTACATTTCATGTCTCACAGAAAGAAGAACATCGATAAATAATCTGAATTAAGATATTATGTATAAACAAACAAAATAAAAAAAGACTTGAATACAACCATAAATACTCAATTTATAGATTCTGTGTGTGCTCTGAGCGATTGGAAAGTGAGAGACCTTTTAATGGATTTGACAAAATCGGCGGCTGATGGATGGCGCATCCGTTCTAGGAAGTCGTGCAATCCCAGCGATATGTCCGAGTTTTCCATTTCTCTTCAAATTTCTGTTTCTATTGTCTACCTTCTTATATTATTACAGCTGATTTTCTTCTATTCTATGAAGAGACTTCAATTCGCATTTGAGGAGGAAGATCAGGAAAAAGTCCTCTGTGTTTGTTTGTGAGTGGGGGGGAGAATCGAGTTAATTGAGTTCACTTCTGGTTGAGAGAGGGTAGCTTATTAACACAGTTCGAAAAACATACGAGCCATCCGCGTGCTATGTTGCGAGCTAATAAAAAATTAAAGGTTACAATTTTATTTTCTTTTTCATTATGATTTTTTTATTGAAACTTTTTTAATTTAATTCTATGTTTTACAGCGATTTAAAATTGATAATTTATTTTTATTTTTTATATTTAATTAATTAAAATTAAATTTTATAATTTATTTATTTTATTTTATATAAAGTTATTATAGTCTTAAAAAAAATCTAATTATTAATTTGAAGTTAAGTTTTGAGATTATTGATTTTTATTATTATATATTTAAATAAATAATAATTTAAAACAAAAAACAAGTTATTAATCCCAATAGAATAATTATTATCATTATTTGTTTTGTAATTTTAATGCATTTTAATTCATGAGTTTATTAAATTTACTCATCAAACATGATATATTTTTTTAGTTTCTAATCACTTAATTTTTTTTATTTCACTCTTCTAGATTAGTTGGGAAATATAATTTATTATTTTTTATAGAATTATCACAATCTTAAATAAATATTTTTTAGGGTAAATGATTGATTTTAAAAGCATGTAATGCTATTATAAAATTAAATAAAAATAATTTATAAAAACAATATAGTTATTAATCTAATTAAAGTTTATAAACGAGATGAATCTAATTTGATATCATCTTAATATAGATAAATAAAAAAAATATTCTAAAATTTTATTAAATATTATATTATATTATATTTTTATTAATTATTTTTTTCCATTAAATTAAATAATTTATTTTAAATTATCTTCTATATAATTTAATTTAAAACAAATAAAGAATTAAATTCACAGATCGCAAGATCGAACGCCATCAACTCCTAGAATACGAACTGTGCTATTGTTAGTTATTGGCGATAAAGATGTTGCCTTTCATGTTGAATTATCAGAGTTCTTGAAAGCAAACCTCCTCAACCGAGACCATATCCGCGTTGATAGAAGAAACACCTAAAAAGCCAACAAATAAAAGGTCACATGGAATCCAGCATCCAATACAAATTGGTATGGAGACGAAAGATAGGCACGAAGGGGAACAACTAGAAGAAAGTCTCAACTCTATCGATGCACATTCAAGATGTAAACAACCATAAATCATCTTCAAATGATTACATGTTTCGAATGTTTATGCAAGGCAGTAGTTTGTGATTCATGAAATTAACTAAAAATCAAAAAATATATGTTTTTTTTTGTATTTTAAAAATATTTTTAAAAAAATTAAATTTTTTTATTTTTTATTTTAAATTAATATATTTTTAGTGTTTTCATATCATTTTAATTTTGATGTGTTAATATCATAATTTTTAATATATTTTTATGTAAAAAATACTTTAAAAAACAATCATTATAATATTTAAAATAACTTTAAAATATCTTTAGCTTCCCAACTCATAATACCTTTTATATATATATATATATAGACACACACAGGGAAAGAAAGTAGCATTTTTTATAACAAAACAAAACATCCAAATCTATTCATGTTAACACCTTAGCCTCCACTCTTGTATTTGTAATCCCAACATTCAACACCAACCGTAATTAATTTAATTTCAACATTATTTATATTATGTATCCCCTATATTACTTGAAATCATTTCTAATTACATTAATCTATAGCTAACTTATCATAATCCAAATAAAATTTTCAACTATAATAATAATAATTAATCCTGAGATTCAACACAAATTCTAATTTATTTAATATTAAGATATTTAATGTTCTTTACCTACGTTTTTGTGTGAAATATTTTCTAATTGCATCGATTCATATATAATTTATTACAATTAAAAAAACCTCAATTATAGTAATTCATTTCAAAATTAAATGTAAAACCTAATTAATTAAATTTTAACATAATTGATGTTATTTACATACTCAATTATATGAAAGCATTCATAATTATAATAATTCTTTGCTAATTTATCACAATTCAAACAAATTCTTAACTAAGACAATTAATTCTAAAATTCAATACAAACTCTAATTAATTTAATTTTTACGATGCTATTTATATCATTAATTGCATGGAATCATATCTAAGTACATCAATTGCTTCTGCATCTACTAGTTCTTCATTCTTTTCTTGGCTAACAAAGCTCATCTTGGTATCTTTATAACAAACAAGTATCTCCTTCTCCGTCGATATTATTTTATCATTTAAAATTTAATTATTTTTAAGCTAAATTTTATTTTTTATATTTTTTTATTAAATTATCTTGTTCACGTGATGTTATTTATGAGTTTTGATAAACTCACTTGGTTATGCTTGTGCTTTTTTATTATTATTTTATTATTTTTTTTTTAATTTTATTATTCTATATTTTAATTCCAAATCATTATTTTTTTAGTTTTTTTTATTATGTCGACTCGTTAATTTTTTAACATTTTTTAAATATATAATGATAATGCTGTAGCATCATTTTTTTTATGCTACAAAGAAATTGATTCACAGAAGTATACGTCATCAATTTAATAAAAATAAAAATAAAAGAAGGAAAGCACTATAAATTGTAAGTGAATACATAATTCACTAAAAAAATATTTTTACGATTTTGCTTTTCCCATCAAAAACCTCAAAATTAGTTATTAGAAGCAGGTTAGTTAGAAGCACTAAGTTCTCATCACAATATCCATTAATCATTATCAAAATGGTTGGAGATAAATAAAAAAATATTCATTTTAAAAGCACAATGAAATAATTAAAATGCATTTTAAAGTAAAAAATTTTAAATTGATGTCAAGGGGCTTTTTGTATTTTCAAAATGGTTTTTTCAATATTATTAAGTTAGCTGGGAAGAAATTTGGTATTTTAATAAATATACAAATTAATATATATATATATATAGTAAAATGATCGAAATACCCTTAAAAGCAAAATATTTAAAAGTAGTCAAGGGTTTTTTTTTGTATTTTCATTATGAGTTTTTCATTATTATCGGATCAGCTAAAAACATTTGATATTTAAATAAATATAAAATAAAAAGTGTCATGTGTCATTGCGCGGGAGGTATACATGGGAGGTGTGTAAGGCACCTTGTAGTAGCTAAAATCCTCCTTTCTCCATATTGTTAGAAGCATTGATGTGTCCTCTTTCTTTTAGATCAACATGTTTAGTAAATAGTGACACAATTTATTATTAGTTACACTTTTTTTCCCTCTCTCTCCTCCCTCAGCATGAAATTTATATTTACCATGCAAGATTTTAGAGTTATCCTTTGATTTATAGATGTTACCACTTAAGTTCTTATTTTGTGATTTTTATTTTTTTATTTTTTTGTGAAATTTTGATTTGTTTTCAATTTCATTATTCAATCTCAATTTGTGATATATTTTTTTTAATTTGATGTTCATTGTTTTGAATTTTTTTTCCTTTTGTTCAAATGGTTTTTCTTTCCAATTTAGTCTTTCAATAAAAATTATGCTTTTGTTTTTTATTTCATTCTTTATCATTATTTTTTATCAATTTAATTTTTTTAATTCTTTTGTTAAATTAATTTTAATTTTTAATTTCAATCTTTAATTAAAAAAATTTGTATTTCAATTTTGATCCTCATTCTTTTAATTTTTATTTTTTATTTTGAATGATTTTACATAATTATTTTTTTTTCATTTCATTCTTTAATATTGATTAATTGAAAATTGAGTTTTATGTTTTTTCTAGATATGATGTTTCTAATTTAATAATTCAGGTCATAGATTTAAAAAGTTAAAGCAGGTTAACATTCTTTTTACTTATTTTATATTTATTTTTATCATTTGACATTAGTTTTTTAAAAAATAAAATTGGCTTTGTTATTTTCTTTATTGATATTGAGTTATATTGATCTTATGATCTGAGTTACGGATTTGATAGAATAACTCGGGCTTGCTCAATTTGATTATCCAATTTTATCCTTCTTTATTTAATGAGCTAGAAATTAAGTTATATTATTTATTATCTTTTGAAAAAAAAATTTATATATATTATTATGATCACTTTTTTTTAATTTGATGTATTTATTATCATTATTATTGTTTAATTAAAACAAAACAAACTTATTTAACCCAATCATATTTATTACCCAAGCCGCCAATTTTTTTTATTTTTTTTTATGACTCCTAAATTTCACAAAAGAAAAAAATCTAACCACGCGAACTATCCTGGGACCACACCTGTCAAAAACTGAAATCGGGAAATGCTGTCTTAGTAATTTGATATTAATAATTAACATGAAGTCCAAATTGTGTTAACTTTGCTAGTAATGCAACCAGACCACAAAATGGGAACAACCTTCCCCTCCCCTCCCCTCCCCTGCTCGAAATTCATAGTGCAGTATATCTAAAGTTCAATGTCGAGCTCTGAATTTGCCAAAATCTGGAAAGATAAAGCCATCATAACCGGAGACTAGAAATCGATCATTAAAATTGAATGTTGAAATTTCCATTGAAGACAATAAGAATCTGCGTTATCATTCATAAGCAGTGCCATCTTTTTCCCGCTTTTCCAACTAAACAAAGGTGTTGCCAGTCCATTGAAGCTAATGCTGCTCAAGAAAACTCGAGCTAGAATGCAACTCCGACTCGCCAGCTCGTGTGTGTATCTATCTATCTCATAAATTGCATTCAACTATCTGTTCTCCTTGGTGCCTCCAACGAAGTGATTCTACTCCTTTGTCCTCTCTGAAAGTATAATGTTGGGGCGTTCATTCATTGTATCCTGCCGAACTACGAAAAAAGCTAGAAGATCTGCTCATCACAATCTTCCAAAACCCATTTCCAAGCAATTAAGTAACAGTTTCGATCGAGAGGTTCTACAGAAATATCCACTCCAAAGGTCTTGCTCCAGCACTATTCAAATGGGCATCATTCAGAAGTTGAAGAAGGTATATGTTCGGAATTTGGTGAGCTGTACAGCATCTATGGGGACTGCCTTCCACATCTCAACTCTGCATCCCGCCTTCTCAGTAACCACAAATGAATAACTCCACCTAATTTTAAAAGAGAGCAATCCATACAGATTCATCTCCTTCACCGCCTTTTTCATGAACAAATATGATCTTCTCCACGGATTTTGTAGATTCCACTGCAGCTTCAGTCAAAAGATGCGATGCACACGTTGCCAGCCACTGCCTTCCACTCGCAGTCTGAAGTGGCAGAGTTAAAACACAAGTAACAAGTTTGAAATGGAGAAAAAAAGTAGAACCATATAAATGCCTCGTTGTTCCAGACATGCCATGCCATTTGCGAGATTAAATTAAAACCAATTTTAAGAGAATTTGAGGGTGTAGTTGTGATTGTTTTTTAAAGTGTTTTTTATTTTAAAATATATTAAATTAATATTTTTTTATTTTTTAAAAATTATTTTTCACATCAACCTATTAAAATATCTAAAATTATAAAAAAACATATTAATTTAAAAAATTTTAAAATTTTTTAATAACCCTTTCAAGACACAATACTAAACAGCGAGTATTCATTCTTCTTTTTACTTATTAAATCCCTGCCAGTGATGCAATTTAGAGCAATATCTTTTGAGAGCAATACCGGGTGGTGTCCCACAGCGCCTGTTGCGGTCATCAAGGATCCCAACCTCAAGACCAATAAACCATGCACCGAGAGGCACATCTTCATTAGCATACTTATGCAATATGGGCCTGCAGTAACAATCAGCATCACAACGTAAACTGTCTTGAAAAACACCAAAAAAAATAGAGCTCGATTCAGCCAGCCAAATTCCTAATTGAAAATTCCTAGCCTCACTGGTTAATGGAGATATAAGTGGCCAGTTCTTTTGAGATAGCATATATCTGCCCAGTTACGTGTCGGAAGTAGTTGTTCCCCTCCACTCCATATTTCCAATGCTCTGGTTCATGATACTTGACATTCCCAAGGAATAGAAAGGAAATTTAAGATGTATGTAACGCTAATAACACCAATTTGTAGAGACAAAAAGATAATGACAATCAATATTCTCATCAGTATAGAGAAGAAATTTAAGATGTATGTAACACCAAAAGAATTACCTTTGGGAAAGAACAGGTCCAGATTTCATACATCCAATGTACACCCTGGGCTTTGATCGATGGCGAGCAAATGTGGAAGCTAGCATACCTACAGAAGAAAGAAGTGTGTGTGATCATCTCAGGTAGTGGGGAATATTTTATAGAATTTATGTTTACAAGGATGCAGGGAGCCAGTGCGTACCCAGATTAACATGAACATCATCATCCACCTTGACATAAAACTCTGCATCCCACTTTGCAACTGCTATGGAGAAGAAATTTTTTGTTTTTGCAGACAATTCATGGTATCCTTCAACATGCTCCTATAAAATTTAAAATAATGAGAACCAATTCCTGACATGGTATATTGTATCTTTGAAGATACAGAGAAAAGCATCATGGTTTTCGTGCCAGCCTAAGGAAATCCTTATGCTGAGCATCTTCTGAATCAATGGCTCGGTCTAACATGTTGTTGGATGTTGCACTGAAACAAATACATGCAGATGTCATCAAGGTCAATTCCAATTCAATACAGTGGAGAAATTTGTGCAGACATATATAGTAAGATACAACCTCAAGTCAATCAACTTATGATGTTTAGATTAGTCAGAGTATTCTAATGCAACAATTTCAGGATCAACGACTTGCAGTTGCAAGTTATATTGCTGGATACTGCTGTTCAACACACTATAGAAAACCACACCGACCGGAAGAGGGAGGAATGAGGAGGAAGCGGGGAAGGTGGCAAAGGGCAATCCCTACTTCCCTCATCCTCGGAGTCTAGCCTTTAGCTAAAACCAAGCTCTCTAACATTGACCATCCATCTGTTCCAGAAGAAAGATTATATCTGAGGGATTATTGTTGGTAAATAACCAACATTCCACAAAGATGTATCTCTTCAAAAATACGACCTGACAGCATAAATATAAGAACAACCATCGCAGAGAGTGGTTAATTACTGGCATGGGCCACACAAAGCCTTGATGTAAGAGAAATTATGCAGATAAAACAGTCAGGGCTCATGGTCACTCTGTATCTAATTGCATGTATCCCTCCTTTTCCACATGAAATGACCATGGATGAGAATGATGATAGAGTATCATCAAGTCTAGCTTCTTCCCTAATCGAACAACAATACAATATGCAAAATTACTAAAACCATCTAGCTAAAACACAATGTTTTTTATAAACAAACAAGAAATGCACCTAAGACAATTAAACCTTGAGGCACCACGTCTCTCTAATTGAATCAGGTCTCTTTCCACTACTAAAAGCAGTATTGATCCCAATAACCATGAAAACTTTCTAATTGAATCTAAGGAAAATACACTTAGGTATTCGAATTAACTTCAAAAATAATATTAATTATACAATTTAGGCTCTTTTAAATTTTTAAAAAAATTTAGTATAAAAAGTTATTTTTATTATTTTTTTAACCCTTGGTTTCTTTCTGGCCTTCTTTATACATACATGTCAAGTATAAAATTAAAAAGAAAAATATTACTTAACTTATTTGTGTTTATAATATGGATTACAGGTTTGATAAGTTAAGTCATAATATATGAACTGTTTTTTTTAATTTATTTTTTAAAATAATATTTAAATTTATATTTCATTTAATATCACTCATATGTGGACTTTATTTTTATTTGTTTATTTAACTTTTTTTTTAATATTTTGTGCATGTTTAGTTTTTTAAGTGATTTTTTGTATTATTGTAATATAAAAAATAATGTTTGAAAGAGATTATAAATTATTTTTTATATTTGATATAAAAACATTTGCATTATGTATTTTAAAAAATAAAATTATTTATTTTTGGTATAGAAAAAGGCATAAATTAAAAAAATCAGGGTTCATTATTTTCATACTCGATTATTTTTTCTTTTCAAAGAAATATTATCTTTCTATTTCAATACTTAATTAGTATTAATGATTTTTTGTTGATTTATATATAAGCAATATTCTTATTCTTATGTTTTCCAACTAAAAAAACTACAATATAATAAAATATATCCGTAATATGAACACTGAAATCCAGTACATGACATAACACTGACAACAAAGCTAGTTTGCAGCTAAAATGTTATCCTATCCACGAGAGATTCATATATTTATTTCTTCACAGAAACCAAAACATAGGTGCTATCAATAATTAAACATTATGGAGCATTTTTAATGGAAACGTGTCGTAGTTCATTAGATAGTTTAATTTATTTTAAGCCATGTTATATGTAAAGCTGCCATAAATGATTGCTGATTTTGAGGGAAATAATTATTGATCCGAGTACTCGTTTTTGATGGTGTCTGCTGCGTTTGGAAAAGCATCTCAACCCGCGATTCCAATATATTTAATTTCACAAAAAAATATTTTTTTTATATATTTTATATTGCTTTAATTTGTTTTTAAAATAATTATTAAAACATAAAATAATATTATTTTATTACATTTCATTATAAAAAAATATTTTAAAAAACAATAATAAAAAAAACTTACTCAACGATTTTTTTATCCCTTGTTGAAATGGCCCAAGGCCTGGTGACTATAAAGGAAGGCCACGAAGCCCAGTTGCAGTTGAAATTTGAAACTTATCGAAAGCTTAAACGAATAATTAAACCCTGAGCTAGCCAAACCGAACCATTTATTAAAAGAGGAAGGCAAATTATAGACAGAAAATTCAAGTCCTTGTTTAGTGGTTGGATTTGTTCGCCGTCCGGTGAGCAATATGACAGCAACGAGCAACCTCAATCAGCATCCACACTGTTGATCCGAGATTTGTCCTCAACGTGAATGAAAATGGGATGGTAGTGCCTAATCCTTTGTTACTGTAGACACAATTTTTATTATTAGTTAATTAAACAAGTATATGTACATAAATATTTATTCTTATTAAAATATATTAGATGGTATAGTTTTTATTTAAAATATTTTCATGAAAGAATAAAATAATCATATGATTATTTCCTTACATTTGATTTATAGATTTATAGTAAATTAATTTATTTGTGAAATCAAGATTTGTGATATGTAAAAACATGGATTTAGACATGTTAACAAATCAATGTCAATATTTATTTGTAATTTGCATCCTTGGTTTATTGCTTGATTTGTATCATATTTTAGTTATCTTGATTTACGATAGTTTTCTTTATTTAAGAGCTAATTGAAGCTTCTTCTTATATATATAAAAATATTATTCATTAGTGATGAAAGACAAGAGTTAAATAGCTTTTATTTTATAATTTCTCATGATATTATAGTGATTAAAAACCTAAATTTTTCATGACCAAAGAAAATTCTTTGAATATCAGTAACACTCAATCAAATATTACCCAAATTAAATTTGATGCCTCATCACCGTACATCCTTCATGCTTTTGAAAACCCAGTAACATCGTTAGTAACCTATCTCTTAAAAGAAAAAAATTATCCTATATAACATCGTGTTATGACAAAAAAAGACAAAAGCAAATTTGGCTTCATAGATGGATCTATTACTCCTCCATCATCTAGTTCAAATGAAGATTCTGCGTTGATCAAATGCAATTTAATGGTCCTTTCTTGGATCATTAATTCTCTTCATCCTAAGTAACATGATAGTGTGATATTTTTTATAACAACACAAGAATTATAAAAAGATTTAGAAGAATATTTTTCATAAGGTGATGCTTTTTGAATTCATCAATTGAAAACTAAGATGATGAATACCTTGGAACGAGGAATGATTGTCTTAGCATATTACACCAAATTAAAAGGCATTTGGGATGAACTCAATGCTTATTCATAAATCCCACCATATAGCTACAGTTCATTAAAGGCATTTGCTGCCAAAAAAGAAAAACAATACACCAATTTTTAATGGGTTTTAATAATAAATACAAAATTGTTCATTCTCAATTCTTAAATATGAATCCCTTGCCTCCTTTATCTCATGTTTATGCACAAGTAGCCCAAAAAGAATGACAATAGTTAATAATAGAGACGTGATTGCTTTTTGTTGATACAACAACATTTTTGACAAATAGTTTTAGCAAATTCAATAACAATCATAAATCCAAAAGTAATCGTGACCTCTCCAAGCTATTTTATGACCATTACAAAAGGATGAAGCACACTAAAAAAAAACTTGTTTTGAACTACATGGTTATCCGGAATGGTAGGATAAAGGGAAGAAATCATTAAAGCCATAGACAGCCAATAATACACAACACATGGAGAAAACTGAGGATAACAATATTGTTTCAATTACTAAATTGACAAATAAACACGCAACTCATATTTATGCTCAACCTTAACAAAATTCATGCCCCTATAATCAATTTTGTGGGTATAGCTAATGTTATGGGTAATACATTTTTTTTACCCAACAATGAAGATAAATAAGTCTTGGATTTCGGTGCCTTTGACCCTGTGACATTTCAAGAAAAATTCATCTGTTTGTACACAATTATTCCTCATTTCATGCCAATTAAAATTCTAGATGGATCTTTTGTGCCAACATAATCACTTGGAAATGTTTGTCGTACCTCTCTTATTACTTTAAAAGATGTCCTTCACATACCATCATTTTTCTACAATCTTATTTCTATCAGCAAATTAACTAAAGCGTTAAATTGTGTTACTTATTTTTTTTCCTTCCTTATTTTTTTTTACAAGGCCTAACATGAGGAGGATGATTGAAATGAGTGAATTACGAGATGGTTTTTATTACTTTCGGACTCTCAAAATTCCTATAGCAGCAACCAACTTTACTTATAATTTGCATATTACTATAAGGCATCAATGTCTTAGACATTTATCTTTTGATAGGTTGTCTCTTCTCAAGGATTTAGGTCTATTTTCTTTTAAGTCTTTTAATAAATGTTATGACTCTTATCATCGAACTAAACAAGCTTGACCGTCCTTTCCTATTAGTGCTATCAAAACACATGAACCTTTTAAGTTAATTCATTATGATGTTTGGGGCCATATCAAACTCTATTTTTACCTAGGGCTCATTATTTTTTTAAACATTGTAGATGATTACACCAAAACTACCTAGGTTGATTTGATGCAAGCTAAATCATAAGTTTATACTAGGTTGGTTTTCTTAATGACCATGATAGTTTGACAATTTAGAAAAACAGTTAAGACAATTCATAGTGATAAAAGGACTGAATTTACTAATCATAACCTTCTTTTATATTGTCCACAATATAAGATCATAACTTAATTTTCTTGTGTTTCTACACCCCTATAAAATGGAGTCATGTAACATAAGTATAAACATATTATTGACGTTACAAGAGCCTTATGATTCCAAGCAAATTTACCTATTAAGTTTTAGGGAGGATGTATTCTAACGGTCGTGTATTTGATTAATTATACTTCCACCCCTTTTTGTCTGGCCAGAGTTCATATAAGTTTTTATGTTCCCGTAAACCTAATTACTCATATCTTTATGTTTTGGATGCCTTTGTTATGCATTTTGTTCTGCCTCAATCAAAAGATAAATTTTCTAAATGTGCCAGAGCATATCTCTTTATTGGATATCCCTATGGTCACAAAGGATACATATAAGAGTTTTATATCTAGAGATGTTGTGTTTTACAAACATATTTTCCACTATAATCACTAACATTTCTCATCATATTCCTCATTATCTCAATCTACAAATATACTCATACCTCTACCTATTCCTAACAATGACTCCACTAAACCTATTCCAAATACTACCACTAAACATATAAAATCATCCTCCCCATACACAGATCATACAATTCCTACTGACCTTGATATACCCACATCACCTATAGACACACCTGCCACTTCCACTACTTTTCAACCTCTCATACCACTAACCACACGCCCCTTACACATTACAAAATTGTCATCTCGCTTTCATAAATTTCATGTTGAGTTGTCAAAGTTATATACATCTTAGTTGACCTCTTTCAGTCATGCATCTTTAGGTACATCTTATCCATTATCAACTTTTTTTCATACTCTAATTTAACTACTTCACATGCTAACTTTCTAGTAGCCATCACTCAATATGATAAGCAAAAAATCTATACCCAAACTGTTAAAGATGTTCATTGGATAGTAGCAATACAACAAGAATTAAAAGCATTTTAACAAAATCATACATGAACTTTAGAGCCTTTTCCACCTAGAAAGAAACTCATTGGTTCTAAATGGGTTTACAAGATCAAATACCATTTTGATGGAACAACTGAGCGATACAAAGCTCACTTGATGGTTAAGAATTATACACAGATTGACAAAGTTGATTATACCAAAACTTTTGCTCCAATAGCAAAATTCACCACAATCCAAACTTTATTGGTAATAGTAGTGGCAAAATCATAGGAATTACACCAACTAGATGTTCATAGTGCTTTCTTACATGGGACCTTGATGAGGAGGTGTATATGACACAACCACTTGGATATTTGCCTTTCGTTGACAATCACGTGTATCGTTTTTGCAAATCCCTTTATGGTCTGAAGTAAGCATCACGCTAATGGTTTGCTAAATTTTTCTATGTTATCCTTTAATTTGGATTTACTCAATAAAAAACAAATACTTCTCTTTTTACCTATAATCAAGGTACTTCCTTTACTGCATTATTTGTATATGTGTATGATGTTATTATTGCTAGTATTAATAATGCACATACTACAACACTTAAGGATTACCTAGATGTTTGGTTTCACATTAAAGATCTTGACCCTCTAAAATATTTCCTTGAGCTATAGGTGGCTTGATCTTCTGATGGTATAGCCTTATCCGAACATAAATGTGCCTTCGATATTTTGTACAAGGTAAGTCTTCTTGGTAGCAAACCTTTTCATTTTTCCTAATAAACAAAATCATAAATTAGCCTTAGATAATAGTGATATTCTAGATAATCTAGGCACATATCATTATCTTGTTGGACAACTTATCTATTTGACCATCACTTGACCAAATATCTATTACTCAGTTCATATTCTCTCTCAATTCGTGTATTAACCCCATCATGGCTATTGGGCAGCAACTATTCATGTCCTTTGATACCTTAAATTTGCCCTTGGGCAAACAATTTTTATATCGTCAAAATCTGATCTTTAACTTCATACTTACCATGATTTCAATTGGATTGGTTTTCTAATTACTCGACACTCACTTATTGGTTATTTTATTACTTTAGGTTGCTCTCCCATTTATTGGAAAACCAAGAAACAAACTACTGTTTCCCGCTTCTCAACTAAAGTTGAATGTCGCGCTATAGCTACTATAGCTTCTGAAGTTATTTGGTTGTACACTTTACTACATGATTTGATGGTTCCTATTTCTTCATCTAGTCAGTTATATTGTGACAATTGTGCTTCCATTCATATTATTGCTAATCTAGTGCATCATGAACATGCAAAGCATATAGAGATCGACTATCACTTTATTCAAGATTGTATCAAATCAAGGTCCATTGCTATAACACACATTTCTTCTAAATTATAACTTATTGACCTCTTCACCAAAGTTCTTGGTTCCCATTAATTCTCATTTCTTGTTGGTAAGTTGGGCAATCGTAACTTCTATACTTTAACTTGAGGGGGCATATTAACAATTCAACTGTCAATATTTATTTTCCATATTTAACATCCTTGGTTTACTGCTTGATTTGTATCCTATTTTAGTTTTCTTGATTTAAGAGTTAATTAAAGCTTCTTCTTATATATAAGAATATCATTCATCGGTAATGAAAGACAAGAATTGAATAACTCTTATTTAATAATTTCTCAAGACATGTATTGCGGAGTGAGACTTGATGATTTGGTACTCTAAAAAGTATCTTTTTATGTTATATAAATCTGACAAGACTTTTAAACTTGATTCAACAAATCTTTGTTCTTTGTAGACTTCAAGTATAAATAAATAACACTTGAGAGCTTCCTTATTTAAAAAGCTCGTCTTGAAAAAAAATTTGTATCTCAAAAAATTCTCTTTTTTTTCTGTCTAAGGTGAGTCCTCTATTTATAGAGATTTCTAAGAGCTCTTGTATCATTTTCTAATGCCCATGATATTATTTTATTAATTGATCTTAATTTATGGAATCTTGTATTTATAATAAAAAAATTTAAATATCTCTTCTCATGTGTTAACCTTTCAGTGGCCAGGAAATACATAAAAGACCATTTATTTTTCAAGTTATTTATTTTAATTTTATTTCATCATTTTATGTAAAAATAAAATAAAAATGACACATGAAGAATTTTGATCGGTAGAAAGTTTTTATTTATACATATGCCCTCTCAAGATAATTTTACTTAGACTTCAAAATAAGTGGACATGTCTCAAAAAATTATTATTAATTGGGTTTTATAGTTTTAATATATTTTTCAATTAAAATTTTATTTGATCATATTAAAATTCTTACAACAAATTAACATAAATATTTTTATTATGAAAAATGAAATATAATTGCCAAAATTAAAAATTTAAATAACAATTTTAATTGAAATTTTATCAAATTAAATGATAAAATTAAAGTGGAATGCCTATTTCCAGCAACAATATATTGTAGGAACCAAATAAATTTTACCCTCGGTATCCAACAATTTTGACCGCCCAGTAGACTTCTTTCTGCCATTAAAAATAATTATTGTGGGTTCTTATTTTAAATGTGTCATCTTCTTGAATCCCATGGCCTATTCCTTTCATGATTTTGATTTGCGGTTGATGAGTTATGGCCTTTCAAAGATTTCATTCTTTTTCTCTTTCTTGTCTTGGTTTTCGTGCGCTCGAATGTTGTCTATTTGCTTTGCAAAAGTTCACGCGTCTTAAACGGCCTTGAACGTGGCAATAAACGGCAAGGGCGAGGTTAAGGGTAAACTTTGTTTATGTTTTCTTTACCACTTGGTCTCTTGACT
>SRLM01000595.1:0-27133 GCA_015708895.1 Populus ilicifolia
TCCTGCACTTGGGAGAAGACATCAATCTCTTTGTCATGTCAGTAATATCTTGAGCTTCATCTTGCTTATTTTCATGGAATTGATGGGATGGTAACAAAGGATCATCTGGTAGGGATTCCATAGCATCGAGCTCAGTAATCAACCATGTTGTCAGGGAGCTTGCAGTGTATTTTGAAGCTCCACCTAAGGACTCGGCCCTGGATTTGTGGTTCCACTCCATGCTAAATTCCTTAAATTGTTTTATAAAGTAAAAGTTGCAATCTATTTGTTTAATTAGAGACTGCTAACATCTAATGTTAGTTTTTGCTCTTCATTGAATCATGGCCTCTCTTACATAAATGCTCATGTTATGCAAGATATTTTTGTGCTGGCAAAGTTGTACAGGTGAATGTTCTTGCAAACATGGAACTTTGGGGGATGAGTGTTGACATGAAGGGGTGCCTACAAGCACATTCAGTACTGAGGAAAAATGCTGAGGGATCTCGAGAAGAAGGCTTGCGAGCAAGCTGGCATGACATTTTCACTGTACACAGCAGCAGACAGTTCCAATGTTCTATGCTGACACTTGGAGCTGCCCATACCAGAAGGACAGAGGAAGGGGCAAAAACATCCTAGTACTGACATGTTGGATTTGTTAAGGTACGAGATGGTCATCTCTTACTTTCTAACACCCAATATCTTCAAGTGAAGTACATGCCAAGTACATAATGCAATATTTGTATATGCGAAATGAATGTGCAATTTATCTATATAGATTTTTCCCCTTATCTTCAGGTTAGAATTATTTGTATTCTTCCTTTTCTTTTGTTGCTGTAATGCTCTTTTATTTTCTTCTTTTTTTAGAATCCAAATTTAATTTTACCATTTTTCCTTATGAGTCATGCAGTGTGTTGAACATGTGGTTGATTTCGAAATGAGTACAGATGGAAGGGGGATGGTGTCGAGCGATAGCATTACCAATTGAAAGCCCATGGCTCTCTGTTCCTACTGAGGTAATATGGGCATTTAGCTTGTAACCCCGCCTCGTGCTTCTCACTTTATGAGATTATGCGTATTTGTAGCTATTATCGAGTCCAGTATATACCAAGTATCAAGTGTGTTAAAAATCCCCGGCCTAATTTAGCCCCTTGCTTTCAGTAAATAAAGAAAGCTAACCATGCAACAGGAGAAAAATAGAAGTTCTTTGGGCCTGCGGGTTGTGCTTTCTATACGTCAATCCTATTCCTAAAGGATCTAAAGCTCTAATTCTTATTGCAGGATAACTGGCGACTATTAACAGCAGATTATTCTCAGATAGAATTACGTCTGACGGAACACTTCTCTGAGGACTCCGCATTAATTGAACTCCCTGCTAAGCCACATGGTGATGTTTTCATCATGATAGCCGCAAGATGGACTGCAAAGCCTGAAGATTCTGTCAACTCAGTTGAGCGAGATCAGACCAAAAGGTTGGCTATGGAATTCTGTATGGAATGGGTGCTAACAATCTTGCTAAACAACTGGCTTGTAGCTCTGATGAAGCTGCAGAGAAAAAATGAAAGCTTCAAAAGTTATTTTCCTGGTGTTGCTCCCTGGCTCCAAGAAGCAGTTGCATCTTGCAGTCGAAAAGAGTAAGGGTATTGAATTTCTTTCTTAATATTTTCTATAGAGTTTTAATAGACAGATGGAAAAGAATGATACACAATGAGAAGATTAAGGGTATTGAATTTCTTTCTTAATATTTTCTATAGAGTTTTAATAGAGAGATGGAAAAGAATGATACACAATGAGAATAAGACACCCACCCAAACAGCAAAAAGAAACAACTGTAGTTCAAAATAATAAAGGTCTCCATTCCCTTTGCATAACTACTAAAGAAGTGCCTCTAAAAGCCCCTGCAGCATTGGATTTCTTTCTTACCATGCCTTGGCGAGCATCAGTACTGCCTATTTTCTTACAAAAACAAAGGCTTTGATTATTGTTGTCTGACACTTAATTTTTCAAATTTGATTTGTTTTTTCACACAAATTTCCACACTATTTTGACTTTTCTGCTGATCAGTATTGCATCAAGTCTTTGACACTAGTATATGTGGAATAATCCATCATTTGTGCACTCTGTTATTCAGCAGCTAGGTGCCCTTTTCTCTCTGGAAGACGGGTGCAGGGTTATTTTTTTCTCAATTCAATAGCTGAAATTCTTAGATGAAGTCCTAAAATATGATTTATATTACTTTTTAATACACCTGCAATAAAAGCTTTTTAAACTTGAAACTTGCACAAACCTGCATTATCTTCTACTTAATTTTTATCAAGAATTTAATACGAGTTCTAATGATTGTTTGTTTTCATAGTTTGGCTGCTGATCCTGCAAGTGCCAGGAAAACTTGAGCTCATAGCTATTCCAAGTTCCAATATGCCTCATGCCAAGCAATTGCTAAAGTACTCGTTGATGTCGGAAAAAGAAGGTATCTATTGTTACAAGGACGCAGAATTAGTTGAGATAAGCATGTATTGCAGATGAGCTGCATTTTATTTGGCTTCTGACCTTACTGTACCTCAGTCTCCATGCTTTTTGGAAATATTATACAGTTCTTGGCACTCCTTATTTCCATACCATGGGAATAGGAGTGTTGTGGGTCACCATCTATGTTGACTTTGTCATTGGTTAGCATCATTGACACGAACATGCCAGCCAGTGGTCGTCCTGTGCTTATCAGGGCTTACGTGATGTAAGCCTCAGTGCCCTTAGGCATGGATGGACTCTGTCCATTAAACATTGCTTGGAATCACTCTGAAGTTTATATTTTTCAGTTTCCATCATAATAGTTTCTGCTGCAGGTATTATATTTTTGCCTCAAACTTTTAACAATGTTTTGTAGCTAAAGAATTCAACTCATATGGTGCACAACTAGCAAAAATGCTACGAAATCTCAAAGATAAGTAACACAAGGAAATGGGAATCCACACCAATCCTGTACTTCTATTGTGATGTCCGCACAGCTTAGCATCTTTAATGTCAATGCAGATATCATTACAGCAATGACTTCACCAAGCTGATTTTGAATTCCTGTGATAAGCATTCATAAAAAGAAGCAGAGATAAAGGAAAAATTTGTGTCGCTACAACGGAAATCGTAACTTCGTGGATAGAATTGATGGACAGCTAGTTGAAGAAAAAAAATACTTACATATCTCGGTGATCCTTTGCCCATCTTCAATTCCTGTAGCACTGATCCATACATTGGGACTAACCATTTCTATTACTCCGTTATCTCAACTCCTCCTCAGCCTATCTCTTCCACATTATTTGTATCTATTTAACTCTCTCAGTTTTTCTCCCCGTCTATATCGATCTCCTTACCTGCTTACACATCTCCATCTCTGCTTCCCTATATCTGTCATATTTCCATCTACAAGCTCTTATCCTCTCCCTTTTTTCCTCTCAAGTTGAAAAAATACGTACTAATTTCTTATGGGAGGCATGGTTGTAGTTTTGGAGTTGAGGAAAATACCGCCAGAGCAGAAACTGTAGGCCACGCTTAGTGCTTGAATGACAGGATGATGAGCTGCCAATTTCTTCTTCAATAACATTCATTTGATAAAATTTAAAATATGTGTGATGCCTTGTGATGGGCTTTAGAGCATGTGGGGCTAGTCCTCCCATACTTTTATCTGAAATTTGTCTTAATTTTTTATCTTGCAGTCTGGTTGCTGTCTTAATCCAAACACTATGTTTGGAATAACTGAAGGCATTATATCCCCAAGTAATTCATCATATGAGCTACAAAGTCAACCAACTTTTTTAAAGTCAACCAACTTGATTGACATGGTGATTGCACAGGTTGTTGGACGAGCTATTAGGTATCGCGCACTTTCCAATCCCACGACTTTTTTGCAGCTTATTTTTTATGGTTATCATCTGCATTTTAAAAGTTGTGCTTACATGTTCTTAGCTGTTTGGATGAGGTTCGATGGCGTATTCCTAGCAGGAATCTACTTCTTTCTATTTGAGAAGGTTTTTTCTCCCTGAAGTCAGGAATTACGAGAAGTGTTGTTTTTAACCATGGCATATGAAGGAACCATGATGGACACAAGAAATCATGATGTAAGTATTTAAAAAAAACCATGGCATATAAAGGAAACATGTTGAAACTTCATGGTAAACCAACTTAAAGCTAAAATTCAAACGTGAGGGTTGTGCCTATGAAGCCACAAACAACCTCTTAGGAGATTCAAGTGCTTTGATCAATTTAGATTCAACTCTTTTTACCAATGAAGAACCTAAGATGATTCAATCTCTAAAAATATTCTTACTAAAATTGTTCCAACTAAGAAGTTTTAGTAATTCAAAGAGTTTTTAAAAACTACAAATTAAAAGAAAGTGTTAAATATAATTTGTGATGATTTAATATCTTTCATTGTTAACTTTTATAGCTCTTGTTTTCTTTATAGCCATTTTTCTTGTCTTCATGCTTGCAATTTCTAACAGAATGAGTGAAATTTTTATATTTGATACACTTGAAGAAACAATATCGAGTTTCATGGCTAGTTCCTTTATAAAAAGAGCAATAGGAATTGCTACCTGCTCCTGGTTGAAAATTCACTCTTCCTCTTCCTTTTTCTCTGCTTCTATTTTTGTCTGTATTTTGATTATGACTTTCTCATGCTTTTTCATATGAGTCTCTTCTATAAAGTGATCTTCCTCCTTATTATTGATGAAAACTTGCCCCTTTCTTGTCAAAAAAATTGGCTTTGATTGGAGAAGCCTGCTCCATTAGTTGCTTGCTATACTAGTTCATCCTTTGTTCATGCGCTTCTAGAGATCCCATCAATTCATGAATTGAAAATCTTGATAAATTTTTTGTTTTTTTTAATAACATCAACTATATGTTCAAATTTTTATAGCAAGCTCCTGGGAATCTTCTCTACGATTCTTTTATCTTAAACGTTGCCTTCATAGCTCTTGATTTGATTGATAATTTTAGTAGTTCTAAAAAAGAATTCTTTTAACCAACTCATTATCTTTCATTATAAGATTTTCAAACTCTCTCTATAAATTCTATAACCGAATAAAAATAGCTTTCTAAGAGCCCTAAAATTCATTTCTCAATATCTCTCATGCTTCTCTTGCCTTATTAATAGAGAATATCCTGGGATAGATGGATTTGTTTACTCCCTGTTGTATTATTCTTAATGTAATTGCAATTATCTACATATTGTGCTTATAATTTTTTACATCTTCTTAGGGTGTTTTGCAAACCCCTCATTAATTAATGTCCATAAGTCTTATGAAATGAAAATAGTCTTCATTTGAGAACTCTAATATTTGTAATGATCTCCATCAAAGATACACTACTAAAAAAGAAGGTCATTAGCATCGAATGTTAGTAATTGGATAATTCAAATGCAATTTTAGCAACAAATTAGTAATATATTACATATATATTAATTTTTTTAATATTAGTAACAGATTTAGCAACACAAAATCTGATACTAAAAAATAAATTAATATATTAAAAATCAGTAACGGATTTTCCATTGCTAACATGGTTGCATAAAATTTACATTGGAAAAGTTGGTTGTTAATAAAGTTAAAAGATTAGATTTTGACTTTTATACAAAAACAATAAAAAAATAATGATTTGTTAATCATTAATTAGTCCATTTATACATTACAAAAAAAAAAAAACCTCTAGCAAATACTAATCTCAAGAGAAAAATTCCTTTCATCTCACCTCTGTTATTTTTTTGAAAGAACCATAACCCATGTGTCCTTTTCTTCTCCAAAAATATCATCTTTTTCACTTTTATAAATTCTTTTTTCATGAATAGATGCTCCCAAGGCATCATTTTTCAAAAACATCATTTGTCACTTTTTTAATTTCTTCTTCATTGAATTTGCATTTCCAAGGATTCCATCTTCTATGGAACAAATATGATGTGTCAAATTAAGATAGCATATATAATGAGAAACTCATATTTGAGAGATTGTGATTGTAATTTAGAGAGAATATTTATTATTTTATTAACTAATTTTATATAATAATTTTATAAATCTATTGTTAAATAAAGTTGTCATCTTATGCTAATGTTTTTTATTCTTAATGTAATGTTCTTTATCTTCGTGGTTCTATGACGATTCTATTGGTTCGTTTTGTTTTGTTGGGTGTAAGTTTGTGGTTTTTCAGAGGAGAAATATGGGTAATGTGTGATAGGGCCCATCAATAAAAGTTAGACTATAGATTTTACTCGCGTATTATGAAAGGTGTTTTGTTGGTTAATAATTTTTTGCATGCTATATCATTTTCACTCATTTTCTTTAGCATCAACCTATCTCCAGTGAAATTATTCTTGTTTAGTAGTGTTCAATATAATAGAGTAGAGAGAGTGAAATTGTTTATCATTAATTTTTTATATTTTTTATCCTGTTTTGAGTAAAAAATTTATACTCTTGACTGTCCACTTTATAGATAAAGTCAAACCTTTTTTTCTCCTTGACAACTACTTTTGTTCCCCTTTTTAAAAGAAAACCTTGTGAAAACACCCATTTGTCTATGGATTAACCAATAGCTTGTTCTATTTGCATACACATACTTGAGAAAAAGGTATACAAGATCATCTTCATGGCATGACATTTCTCATAGAATTAGCCTTATATATCTCATGCACCTTAAATCATTAAATTAGGAAAAGGTGATTTATTTTTGAAGGGTAAATGAATGTTTATAGTAAAACACATATCAATATTATTATTTTACTATGAATAAAAATTTGACAAAAAAGAAGAAAGAGAAATATGATCTTCACAAAATCCTTACTACATTTATATTAGTGTTTCATCAATTCAATCCATGTGGCATCAAAATAATCAATTCTTATGATAAATATGGAACTTTACCTTGGAAAATTCAACTTATTAGTTTTCTTTCAATGCTATTCTTGCTCATTATAATTTTATTTACTTTTTCAATTTCTTAACACTACTATTCTTACTCATTTTTATTTTTTCTAATTTCAAATTGTTGAATCCATCATGACATCATATTATTTATTTGTATTTGGAGTTGCCAAGTTCTGGGTTGTGCGTATTAGGTCTTCCAGGTTTGTAATGTAGTTCATTTTTTTTATTAATTTTAAAAGATAACTTGGTTTATAGAAAAATTGCATGGTCATTAAATCTTGGCTTTTGTTTGCTAATAATGGAGTAATTTATCTCTAAAGGTTTTTTTTTCTGTACTGCACCTATTTGAAAGAGAAGTTGTAATATTCATATTGTGCAATTCAAGTGACTATAGATTAGATGGGCATAATCTTATTTTAGTTTGTCGGTATTTTTTTATTTAATATGATGATCTTATGCAAAAAATTATTGATCAAATAAATATTTAATTGTTGGTTAAAAATAATGATTATTGCATATGCTTGTAGGAAAACTTCATTTCTACAATATTGTTTGACAATGTAAATGATCATTTTTTTTCAATAAAAAATATAGATTACAAAAGATGAAGAAAAAAATGATGGTGGAAAATAATAAACAGATATTCTTACTACATTCATATTAGTGTTTCATCAATTCAATCCATGTGACATCAAAATAATTAATTTCTATGATCAATATAAACTTTAATTTGGAAAATTTAGCTTATTCTTGTTCATTATAGGTTGATTTACTTTTTTCATTTCTTAATACTAGCATAATAAGAATGAATTCTTTAAAGAGTTTAAGGTATGAGATTATACATTTTTATTTTAGACATTATTATGTGTTGATGAAATCAACTAGCATTGTAGAATTGGACGTATGTAATAGATGGTTGAATATTTTGGCAGAATGATGTAGAAATCTATATATAATAAAAATCTGATGAAATTATAGGAGACTTCTCTTCTCATAGATGGATTTTAAGGAATATAAAATTTCATAGTTTTAAATGAGATTCTTAGTATTTTCTTAGATTGTATTTGTTGTTCTTCAATTATAATAATAAACATGAAATTATTAAATTGTTTTGGGATGGTAACTCCCACTTTGTTTCTTTCTTTATGCACACCATAACTTAATTAGATACAAGGAGTATTAATATAGTGAAAAAAAGTTTTTTAAGACAATGGAGACCAAAATGAAGTACAAACCTCTTAAATATAATTAATATAAATAATAGTTTTTTAAGGAAGTGAGGATAAAAAGGAAGGAATTAAAGGAATTTCCAACCAAGGCATTAAATTTGTTTGACCATTTCATTGATTGAAAATATAAATTAATATATAAATGTTTTTGCAATTCAGGCATTGAAAATATAAATTAATATATAATTATTTTGTAATTTAAGCATTGAAAGAGCAAACAAAAGAACGAGATGGTCATATTTTATTAGTACAACAACAGATAACTTTTATTATAAAGAGATGGTCATATTTTATCAGTACAATAGAAAATAACTTTTAGCATAAAATTTATTAGTAAAATGGGATACCAAGTTTAGGCATCAGATATGGACTAAAGTATGTTAGTACTTATGACTTCATCTATGCCATCATATGTGACTCCGTAGATGATGATACTTGTGTATCTTGTATCTAATCTAGTATATCAACCTAGATCTCGACCACTATAAACCAATCTTACCTTGTGATGATCAATATTGTTTTGGTTTATTTCCACCACCATCTTTATGACATAACATATTTATTAAATTGTGACTTATCTATTTGGATGTAAGTTTAACAAGATTTAAAAATTTATTATTGTTGATAAAATAATTTCTAGTATAATTTATATTCTTTATATATTTATCTATAATTTTTGAAATATCCAATAATAATTAAAAAATTCAATAAATTAAAAAAATTCATGTTTTGAAAAAATATTTATTAAAAAAATCAATAACGAATCAATAACAAAGTTTCCATTGCTAATTAACAACATATTAACATTGAAATATTTACTGTTGATCAACAACCCAATATCCGTTGATGATCAGCGATGGTGATTAGCAATGAAATATCTGTTGTTGATCTATACAATTAGCAATCAAATTTCAGCAATGAATAAGTTATTGCTGAAAAAATCAGTGATGAATAAGTTATTGCTGAAAAAATCAGTAATTGATAATCCGTTGCTAAAAAATTAACATTAATTATTTATATATAAAATTATCTGTTGCTAATTTCAGAGTTTTATTAACAATAAATTTTAATTTTATATGTAATGGATATTTTTTAGTACTGATAGAAATCTGATAGCTGTATAGGAAAAGGTAAAAATGCTAGATGAAAAAGCCATATAAACCAAATAGCTTTGATATCAAATCTATTAGAAATAAAAGCAGAAGCAAACAAAAAATAAAAAAGAGGAATTGAAAGGGTAAATGGTAGAGCTGCCGCTCAATACCAGAAGCAATATCTTATTATTCCTTGTTCTGTTCAGCTTTTTATAATCAAGGAAGAGTAAAAGACTACAAAGCTGAATTAATGAAGAAGTAGATATACTTACACTACCACAATCTAAAGAAGACCAAGAGAACAAGAGTCATAAAAACTAATAAAAGACACTGAATCGTTTATAGGTACATTATTATTATGAAAACAAATAGATCATAACTTAGTAACATTCCAGTTTCAACTACTGTTGACTGATGAGATGGAAATGACAGGACTGCAGATTGCAAACTTCTAGTTGGAAAACCACACAACATGATCCTGAGGAAGGAAATGGCAGACTGGCACAGTTCCTGGCTTAACTTTGAGCACCTGGAAAGCCAAATGCTTTGGGTTCCATGCTGACGTATCTGTGTGGCACACTGCTACAGCTTTAGCCTTTGTTCCATCATCACCCTCCAAGGGAACCATGTAAGCCCTCGTGGTTTGCGTTGCATGGCAGTAGAAGACGGAATATGCATAGTTCTGCTTGTGGCACACTACAGATTTGTCTCCTCCCATCTTCTTAACTCCGGTCTTAATTGTGTACTTCTGCATCTTGGTTTGGGTGTCCACTTCTGTGGAGATTGCCAGAACATTCTTTCCTAATTTGGAAGTGCTGAAGTCAATCATTGACTCTAGTGAAGTCGCGCAGTATTTCTCCTCTCCTTTAATTCCAGGGCTTTCACATTCCTTGATTGTATTCTCCATCTCCGCAGCTTCCATTGATCCAGGTTTCACTGAAAACTCACTGTAGATTTCTAGCAATTTGTCAGATGAAAAGGGTATTGAATCGGCAACCTGACGTGGCAAGAAAGTTGCCGTGTTAGTGTTTTCAGTGAATTGCATGTTCATAATTTTGCCTGGATGCATGTCTTTCTCCAAGAAAAAAAGGGCTACATTTGGGTCATCATGGAGTTGAGTCTCAGTTGCAGCATAAATGTAGTTGAACGGGTCTGGCCCTGGGTGTACCCCGACAATTACGGGCTTGCCCTTGTGCCCTGTGCTCACAGATACTCCGCCTTTGCCAACGCCAACATTGGTTCTCTTCCCTGGCTTTCCAGTGTCAACACCAACACCTTTGCCCCCGACACTGACATGGGTGCCGCTGCCCGGCTTTCCTTTCCCAGCATCAACATTCACACCACCCTTTCCTACATTTACATTGGTTCCTCCAGACTTTCCTTTCCCTGCATCAACACCCACGCCACCCTTTCTTACATTAACAGCAGTGCCCCCTGGCTTCCCTTTTCCTGCATCAACATTTACACCACCCTTCCCTACAGCAACAGAAGTGCTTTTGTCTTCCACCAAGTCTGCAATTTTAGTGACATCGATTAGAAGTGCTTTTCTTTACCTTAAACACAGCAAAAGGCGAGCAGAAATACAGACTGTGGCATAGGAGTGTTGCCAAAAAAAAAAGCAAGAGTTTTTTAGAGAGTAGTTCGGTTCTTAAATTCTCACCTGGGTGTAGAAGATCTCTGACAGATTGTGGCATAGGAGTGTTAGGCAACACAGATTTCCAGTAAAGTTCAGGTGGCAAGGCAGCGTGGCTTACCACAAGTGCAAACTGCAATAAATAAAGGTAAATACAGACTTTCATTAGATATTAAATAGGAAAGTAAGTGTAGAACTGGAAACAGAGAAAACCATCCGAAACACCAATCTCTAATGTATTAAAAGCGTACAGAAAGGAAAGCAAGAATGTGTGCAAGATGGAACTCCATTTTTGGTCTCTTATCGTGCAACAGAAAACTAGGTAGGTATTATAATGAGAGAGGAACTGAAAGCTAAGCGCTTATATTGTAGGAGGTTGCAAGTTTCTTGCAAAATTTATGGAGGGATTTCTGAGGACCAGGGCGGCTGCTCGTCAATTTGAAGCGACTCGTCACCTACCTTGGCAGCCAGCTTAATAACTTGCAACTGCACCTGGGCCACTCAATTAAATGCAAACGTGACAGATGTAACAAAAACAAGAGGCGATGGACTCTTCGCGTAAGGGTGAAGATCACAAGAACAAATCAGCAAGTAATGGTTTAGATTTTGCTCTTGAAAATGTATACTCACTCTCTGCAAACATGGAGACAGAATGCCTCATCGTTTCTGGACGTCATTGTCGGTTACTGTTCATTGCATTCATAAAAATTGAGATGTGGAGCAGTCTTATTTGCTTAGACTTTTAGCTTGATTTTAACAAGCAACCACCATATTAATGGGGTTAAGTACGTAGAGGGGTAGAGACTACCCATCTTCCATGATTATGTTATTCAAAATTCAGCATGGATTTGTTTACGTTTTTTTCCCGATTATCATATCATGTTTTTTGGGCTATTTTCTTATACGGTTGGAATGGATTTTGTTCCTTTCAAAAATCTTCCTTCTGCACTCATTTTTGTTGAGGATTTATCTATAATGGCTGGAAACTATCGTGGCAATAACATAACGCTCTCATGGGAGCATCTATGGTATTAAGGAAAACAATGCCATGTGTTTTTGAATATTTGATATCAACTATTTGACTCGTGAGTGCTTGGATTTGCGTTAGTTTGTGTTTTTTAATACATTTTTAAATTATATTTTACTTAAAAAATATCAAATTAATATTTTTTTAATAATTTTAATATGCATAATTTATTTTTTTATTTTCAAATATTTTCAAATAATTTTTTTTAAAAAAATAAATTGCATCTTCCTACCAAACACGCTCACTAGCTATGATGTATAGCTTCGCCATAAGTAGATATATATTTATTTAGGTTGTGTTTAGTTGGTTTCTTCGAATAAAAGAAATAAATATAAACAAATAAAAAATATATTTAATTGAAGAGATAAATATAAAATAAATAATTTTTTTAATAAATTTATGTTGTTTCAAAACAAGAAAGATAAGAAAACACATCTCAGTTATATTGTTTTTTTTTCAAACAATAAATAAATATAATTTTCAAACTCTTATGAAGCTGATGATGTCATAACGTTTGTAAATGTTTGTTTTTGCGTTGCCATTTTATTTTTTAAAATAATTTTTATTTAAAAAATAAATTAATATTTTTCAAGTGTTTTTACATGATTTTAAATTAAAAGGCACTTTTAAAAATCAACTTGCCCAACCGTATCAATAAATAATGTTCTAGATGCTATCATTTATGTTTTAGTTTCACCTTTCCCAGCTAGTATATATTAATTAATGTGACTGAATAACTTCAATAACGTGCGGTATTTGCATTATTCTGTCCTTCATTGACGAAGGAACTCATCAATATTGTACCATATTCACTCACCTGGCTCAATTGAATTGAAAACCCTAATGCCGAAACACCTCATAATGCCTCAAGTTGCTTCACCCTCCCATGCTACTTGCATAATTGCATTTCAATTATTAATCAATAAATATGGTGATGCTATGATCTATATCTTAACTTGATTTATGGTTTTAATCGAAATTTGACAAGTTTCAGTTTCAGGTTTTGATTAATTACTAGATAGCTTAGGTCAATTTTTTTTATAAAAAAAATCAATACAACATCATTTTTGTTAAAAAAAATAAAAATTAATGAGTTATAACTAAATTTTCAATTAAATTTTATCAAGTTATATCAAGTTTTTTTTATTTTTTTTAAATGATCAGATATAATTTTAGATTAACTCGTCACACTAAACTGGTTTTAAAATTATAATTTTAATAAGTTGTCTCAGATTAATGCCCTCTGTCCCTCCCTCCTTAGTTTTCTTTTCGAGTGAGACCGACCATGAGAAATAAAAGTGGAAACAAAAAGAGATTAATGTCCTGTAAAGAAAAGTTAATAAGCTTGGCATGGTAAGGTTAATCTATATAAATCTAAAATAATATTATTTAAAAAAAATTAATTAAAAAAATTATTTTGATTTTTAAAAAATATTTTTAAATAAAGTTAAATCAGATCATATTTGGACTTATTAGGTTAAATAAATCTGACCAAGTCAGTCTTTTTAAATTTAATTTAAAACTCAACCTCAATTCAATCAATTATTAGATTAATCTACTACGTCGTCCTAAATCAAGCTAGTCGAAGAACTTGAGGCTTGAGAGGTCCTATTTATACTACACTTTGGCTCTCTTCAACCATTTAATGAATTTTCTTTGATCAACTGTGAAATAATTTTGGATAAGGAAAAACCTATAATTACTTATTTTCCCAATATTTTATTATTTCTATAGAATAACAAGTCGGACAAACCTAAAATTTATTTAAATTTGTGTTAGATATCAATGTCAGGATATGCGGCAGCTTGAATAAAAAAATTTTAAATATAAAAAAATATTTAGATCATAAAAAATTATTTGATACAATTATTAAATTCAACTTAATGAGTTAACTTTTAATTTTCTTTATTTGACTATTTATCTAAAACCACTTAAAAATTACTTACCTTGTTAATTTAATAAGTACAAAAATAACTTAGATAACTGATAAAAAAATATGATTTGATTTAAAAAAAAAAAATTAGGATAATATTATTTTTTAATATTAAGACATTAACATATAACATGTAAGATCATCCTCATTTTTACTTAAACAATAAATATTTAAGAACAATCCCTTGTGCAAATTGGTTTCCTTAAGCAATTTTTACTTAATTATAGTATAATAAAAATAAATATAAATCAAATATTATAATATTTGTTTGAGATTGTGATAGTTTTATATAAAGAAAATTAAAATAATTTATGAAAAAAATTAAAAATTAACAAATATTAAAAGGTAAAATTGATAGATGAAAGATGAAATTAAAAATATACAAAAAAAAAGACAAAAGAAAAAAAAGAGGCTATCTCCTTCATAATTCATATGAATAGTATAGAAGATGAGTTGACACCCCACCCTTTTAAATGTATTAAATAATTAAATAATTTCTTTTTATTTAAAGTATTGTTATTTCTATTTCCCTTTGTTAAGAGACACAACAGAACTAGTCCTAGCTTCTTCTTTTTGTTTTTTCATATTTTATTTCTCTGAGTCAATCTCAATATTGTAGATAATCACTTAGCTATATACTTTGAGAAAATTTATTTATTAAATTGAGTTTTCATTTAAAGATTTCACTATAATATAAATAAAGAATTCCATTATATTAATTACTCAAAAATAAATAAAAAAGTTATTTTGATTAAAAAATTAGAATATTAGAAACCCTAAAACAACATGAGATTTCATATAACTGGTTTACTCTGTAATTGTTAAAGTTAGCTCAACTCAACTTGACTTAATTAAAACAATTTAAAATTTAAAATTTAATTTAAGCCAGGTTCTAAATGAAATAAAATAACACATTGACTTGGCTAAAATCGATGGATCTTGTCGGTTTTTTAGTGATCCATTTAACATCAAAATATTTTTTTTGAAAAAATAATTAACTTAATAATTCAATAACCTACACTGGTTTTCCGGATCAGTCTTCCAACCGTCTGGCAATTATAGTTTATCTAAAGCAAAACAATCCGAACGCAGGCACTCCCGGGAAGATGTCCAGGCAATTCCCAACCGCTCCGGTGGTGCTCATTTATGTTTCTCCTGAGCAAGGAGGAACTCAGCCTCCATGGCTGTTTTTTGGTCCTATCTTGAACCCCATTTTTCCTTCCTTGGGTTTCAAGCCTATCTTGAACAACATTTTTCGGCTCATAAGATCTTGGGCTTTTCATTACCAATTTCATGTGTGCTAAACATTTGGGCTTCAACAATTACTAAACCATTCAAATCCAGTGTATTTTCTCACATCCCATAGAACCAAATCAACGCATGATATATATATATATCAACTAAATTTTACTAGGTTACGAACAATCGAGTAGATTGGATCAACTCTGAGTTGATTTTTACGCGTTATCCTTTAGAAAAGCAATACCTAGTAGTTAGTTTTGAGTTAAAAGCTAATCAAGAGGGTTCGAATTTCATGTACAGTTAATACCTATTCCCTCGATTCCTTCTCTAGTTGAGTTTTGAAATGTATTAGAATTCGTATGTTGATGAACATCTTTCTAATTCTGAGTTTAAATATGACATTTTGTTTTGTATAATAATAATTTTTAATTATAACATAATTGAAGCAATTTCCTCCTAGCTTCTGGAACGTGAATGAGATTTGGCCGGCTGTCTTTAAATTAAGCAAGGTCGAGTGACATTAACACCTATCAACTACATTTTCAATTGATTTGCTTCAAGCATTTGGTTCTTTACTTTCAATATATATTAAATAACAAAGCTAGCACCAAAAAATAAACAAAGAAAGCACATTTTCATGCAAGGATGGCTCAAAATGAGGCCAAAAACTAACAAAATGAGGCTGCAAAAGCTTGGGGGTTAAGCCTTCTTTATTTTCTCATTTATATATGAACTACTACTATCTTTAAATCCAATCTTTGTTGGGCACTATCTTTTTTAATCTTTCTGCTCTCACATGTAAGCCATTTCATCAAGTGTATCTAAAAACAAGCTTTTGTCCACTAATGTGTTCCTTTTGTTGTGTTCTTCCTACTAATCTCTTTGGTGGGCACAGTGTCTTCCACTCATTAAAGACATTTTTTTTTTCACTTCATATTTTTTTTTTTAACTACAGCTCTATGAGTCAATCCTTGTGATGGTAGTTTGGCATGGAAACATTGGTGGGGCGGTTTACATTGCCATATGCTTTTGTTGTATGGGAATTCAAAAATGGGAGGGAAATGATTGAAGCAACTTAGAACATCTAAATTATGATATCGATCGGCATGCCATGGCTTTACTTGCATTAATTTTTGGACAATTCTCTTGTCTAAGGATTCATGATTTTCCCGAAGACCAATTCTTCCACACACGCACACACGAACTCACATTTATGATGGCATTTTATCATGTTCGATTCCAACTTTCAAGAATTTTCTATAGTAAATGTATGCATTTTGAACCCAATGGACTTTGATCGATGCTCCTCTCTTCACTTTGTTCTGGTATTATTGAAAAAAGTTTCTCGAACTCAATATGATTGGTTGTAGTACGACCTATTCTCTTTCCAAAAGGGTTGTGATTAAGTTTAGCATGCATGAAGAATCTCATTGGTTTAACACTTCAATAAAGTCATGAGCATTCATTGTGCAGTACTGCGTGAAGCCATTCGCTATTGATTATCCGGCTCTCCATATGTATTAAGAAGAAGTTTATTGCTAGTGTCCTCAACATTTTGTATAAATTAATTTGATTTTGATTTATACCTTTTGAGCTAGCTAGCTGTAAGGTGTGATGCGTTAGAATGACATAATTATTTTTTAAACAAAGACTACTCCCTAAAAGGCGCAAGAGTAAATTATCCAAAAAAAATCGTGGTCCAAAGGGAATTAAAGGTGATGCAATATGTAGGTCATCATTTGATAATAACCTAGGTCGGCTATTCAAAGATGATTCCCATATTGTTTACTGGGAAAACCTTTGCAAATACATAAATAAAACAACCACGCAAGCATTCTTTAAAGGAAAATCACAGTGTCTCTCCTCAAAAAGTGAAGAAATGCCCTAAAAAGTCTTGGGTGAAGTATGTCCAATGCATGTGTATGTATGCTTGTTATTAATCATGATATCAATGTTCTCTTGAAAAGGAAAATAATTAAGAGCCTTGAAATATTATAATTAGGAGAAAGGAATTTGAGAAATATTAATAAAATTGAACACTAAAGTTTGAAATGATATTGATTTGATGTTCCTTTCCAATTTCTCAATGTTTATTGGATGTAATGTGTTTTGTCATTAGGGTTAATGCAAAGCAGCACTCGCCAGCTTGGTTTCAATACATGATTGGTTTATATTATCTTCTTGCCGATTGATCACTGGATTTTGGGATTAAGAATCTTTCGAGTTATGGAAATGGTTCCTTCAGTAATATATAATATATTATTCATTACAAGGTGTTTATTAAATGTTTTCATACTAATTAATGGTGTCAATCAAGTTACAAATTCATGTGGGTTGCTTACAATCTTCGAATCATAAAAGGGTTTGAGGACAAATGCACTTTAAATCACGGAAAAGTTATGGCCCCACGGCAGTCTAATCAAGTTTCAGACTTGAGTGATTAGAACATAATTAATAATATAACCAATAATTAAAAAAGCTTGAAAGAGTGGAAGTTGTGCCCGCAATGATTCTATCATATATATATATATATAGTAGCTGCCCCTTGAAGAGAGTGGAAGAAATGATTCTCATAAAGTAGCATTTACTTCCTCGCATATGTAAAAAAACCGGGACTTGTAGAATGTTTGCTTCTAGCTAGCTTTTGAGAGATTGCTTGGGTTTGATTTTAAAATTTTCTCCCTTCTCCTCTCATATCAAAGATGTCTTAATCAAATAGATACATCATTTGTGCTCAATGATACTTGATGGAATATAAGTGTTGTTTTGTTCCATAAAAGTTCTCTTTTGAACTTATTTTAATAGGAGGTTTGCAATCATATGTTAGTGAGAGAAGAATCCATAAAAGCTTTCCATGTAAACAAAGTCCCATATGGATCCCAAGCATCATCAGACACACATATATATATTACATGTTCGAGCACCTTCACCAGTAGACATGAGCATAAATTCCATCAAGTACAACGGAGTGAACCAAAATATTGCAATATTTACCTACAAATATGATCATTCCTAAGATTTTCCTGATTAAAACATCATCAGCCCATGACACAAGTACAAATCCTATCAATTCCTAACGACGTATAAATTTGCCTAAAAAACGGAAAGGGATTGGATGTTCTCTTTGTTTGGTGAGAATGATGAAGACCGAGGAAAAGAATTAACTCTAACCTTCCTTTTCTCGTGTAATTTTCTATGTTCTTATATGAATAAGCCAAGCAACTAGATAGATTGTAATTAATCTATAATTTCTTCTCTTCATTTTTTAAAACAAACATAATAATTATTTACATTTTGTAAGCCAAAACAATCTAATAAAAAGGTAGCTTGTATCCATAATCAACATTTAGCTTGATAGAATGCCAAACTTAGATTACATAGATCTACTTGTTTTTAGGTATAACATTCTTGAGTTTATCCATATACTAAGTTCAAGCATACATATAATTAGTGAGCTATCTGACTCAACATTCTTGAATTAACTACAAACCAAGTCTAAACAAATATAAATCTATCGAGTTGTCATACCTAATATCTTTAGATCAACTACGTCTGAAGTCCAAGTAGACACTATTAAAAAATTAGTAAATATAAATAGAAATACTGATAAAAATTTTCTATCAATATATTATAGTCAAATTTATTAAAAGAATTTTTCATCCATATATCTATCAGTAAACATAAATGGAATTATAGTGGGAAAATAAAGAATGAAAAAGGCCAAACATAATGATGACATGTAACTTTTATTGATGATATTACCGATAAAATTAACTTGACTGTAAAATACATTCTTAAATATCCTGACAAGAAAAATCTCTCGGTATATGTCAATGACATTATAAATGGTATTATAGTGGGATTAAAAAAAATTGTACAATGACGTGATATTTTTATTGATAAAAAACCAACGAAGTTATTGACAAAATAATTTTATCGGTTATTTCATTGGTAATATTTAACTTATAACCTAATGATCGTCTTTTCTCTCCCCATTCCTCATTTCTTCTTCTTCCTTATGCATATGTTTTTGAAACAAAAAATCACTCCCTTCCCCCCAATTTCAACACAATTCAACTTCTCATAACAAATTCAGCCACCACAATACTTAATTTGTCAACATCCATGTTTTAATTAAAATTTTATTAAGAAATTTTCACTTTAAGTAAGCAAATCTATCTTTTTTTTTTATTTGAACATAATTTAAAATGTTTATTTATTTATTTATTTTTGTAGTATATGTATTTTGTTTGGTTCTTCACTTTTTTATAGTTTTTTCACATACAAATTATATTTGTTGTATGGATTTATGATTTGTACATGTTACGATTTGTTTTAGATTTTTAAAAACTATATTTGTTTGCAAATTGATGAAACTTATATCAATTTTTTTTTACTTTGGTATTTAGTGATCAAATAAATAATGGCTTATTTAATAGGTTTGTTTTATATTTTTGTTAATTTTTTAAAATTATATTTATTTGTAAATTGATGAAACTTATATGAAATTTTTGACTTTGGTATTTTTAATGAAATAAATAATTGCTTCTTAGGTTTGTTTTATATTTTTTTTCAATTTTATTAACGAGTTATAATTTTAGATAAAAGTGTAAAAAATTGATTTTTATGTAGATAATTGATAATGAATTAAGAGAAAAATTAAAATAGATTGAATATGTTTGAGCTAAACTAATATTTTAAAAAATTTCTTTAGTTAACATAGTTAATTAATACATGTTATCATTATTATTTTATAGAAGTTTGATATAAGTAATAGATATATCGAGATTCACCTAAAAGATTGTGAATGATAGATTGTTGTAATGAAGTTTAAGGTTTTATTAATTACGTATTATCTAATCTTAGAAATATTAGTGGAGATGATGTTAAATATCCATGTAAGAGGTGCAAAAATAAAAACTTTTTCAATCCAGATATTGTAACGGTAAAAAGGATTTATGAGAAATATTTATATTGATATGCACACGGAGAACAATATCTTTCTTACAATACCATATTAGAAAAAAGGTGGTTAATGTCATAATCCAATTCATGGTTATTTCCTAAAAATAATGTTTTTTTAAAAAATAAAAGTTGACAACATAAAGAAAGTAGGCCGGGGAATTAAACAGCAATTTTAGAGAAAATTTTAAGACCTAATTGTACCTCTATTATATCCCGAAACAAAGAGAAAATGCAAACTCAAGGTTAAATTAAATGTTTATTAAATGAATTTGCTTAAAAATTAAAGTCCAAGGACATAATTAAATGTTTAATAAGTCAATATGATTTAATCATCGGCCACTTTGAATTTTAATTATCTTTAACAATTAATTTGGGTTCAATTGAAAGTTCACATTAATTTTATTTGGGGCTTAATTGGTGAAAAATTAAATTTCAAAGCCTAATTTGGGCTTAATTGAGAATATTAGAATTTTAAATGATCAAATTTATTTTTTACCAAGTTAATTGATTAAAATTAAGGGCTAAATTGTAAAAAAATAATATAAATTTTTAGGGTCAATGAAGGGTTAAATTAATGAAATTCACAATCAAAAACTAATTTGCAAAAGGTATCGGACTATAAGGGGCCTCATTCGTAAAAACCAGGTGTTAAATTGAAAACAATTGAAAGTTTAGTAGTCAATTAGGGGTTAAAATGCATAAATTCAAAACCAATGACCAATTTGCAAAAATTGTGTAAATCCAGGATTCCAATTGAAGTTCGGCAAAAGGTATAATTGTGTTAAATTGAAAATTTAGGCTTAATTAGGGGTGCAATTGCTCAAAATTAAAAATTGAAGGACTAATCTGAATTTTAAAGAAATCCCCAATTCAAACCTAAAATAGCACAATTTTGAGTTTACAAAGAAAAAAAGAAGAAGGACCAGGCGACGCATCGTCTAGTAACTGTTCATTATTATCTTTATTTTTTAAAAAAAAAGTTGGTCTAGTTACCTACTTTATAAGTGCATTTAATATACCTAACGTCCACTAAATTTAACAAAACTTACACTAAATAAATCATAAGACATCCCTCTATGTCTGGCTATGATTTTCATCAGCTCACTAGCAAAGAAATGGATGTGGTATCACTTCAAAGAGGCCAACTCAGGCAGCCAGCTGCTATAGATTTAACAGGGCACCATGCCTATTTTGAGCCAATGGTTGAGATCCTTCCCAACCAAATTAAGGGCTGAAATTTATTCCCCATTGAAGATAAGATTACCCTCGTTCACCCCTATAAATAGGAGTAGATTTCATATTAGGGAGGAGGAGAAAATCGAATGTAAAGTTGGCTGAAAACCAGCCTTCCCTACTTAGTTTTCTAGTAATCGGTCTTTTCTCTTCTTTCTCTCTCTACTGTGTCCTTCAACCACCACCACCCTCATCACCTATCTTCTCACCATTTTCTCCACCTCGAGTAGCCATCAAATCATCTCATGTGGTGGTTGCACCATTTCTCTCTCTTCCCTGTAAAACTCGTATTCTTTGCCACCGCGACTCCAACAACAACAATAGTAACCTCCTCACCCAAGATCTTTTATCCTTCCCAACAACAACCAGGGCAGCAACTTTATCCTAAAACACTTCAACAGTTCTAACTGCGAACTTCCCCTCTTCTTTACAAGCCTCTACTTCTTCTTCTTCTAGCTGTAATTAAAGACAGCCGCTAGCCTCACCACTTCTAGTCACGTTGTGCACCCCAGTAAGGCTGCTAGCTCTCTAAAGGCCAGGTAAGCATCCCTTCTCTCTTTTTTTCTTCCCCCCGTCTTTACTATCCCTGCATATGAACTATGCAATGTGAATTATAATTTACATTGTGCTGTTCTGTGCAACTTAATCACTCGGTTATACCAGTGACTAAGTTACTTTGGTCAAACCTGTCTTAGTCACCTAGGACCTATCTTAGCCCATCCTAGTTGGCTAAACCAAGTCTAGCTCGTCCCCAAAAAAACATGAAGAAGAATATGTTGGGCCAAGTTTGGCCCAACCATTTTGGGCTAATACCAGCCACTCGTTTCTCAGTCTGTGCTTGGCCTAATTCTCTGGCCAGCCTAACCCACATGTTTTAATAATATTTAATTAATTAATACATATGTATATATAATATTATATATATATATAAATTCATATAAATTCCATAAATCCTTTCAAAAAATTATGATTTTCTCAAATATTTTTCTATCAACATTGCATAATATCATGTTGTATATTTACACTATAAAATACAAATTCAATATTAAAATACTTGATTTTCTCCAAAAAATTTCCAAACAAATTTTCAAAACATCTTTTTAAAAACAATCTCATAAACTTTTAAATTAACTTCCCCTTTTAAAAACAAAAGGAAAAAATTGTTTTCATGTAGGCTAAATTCTAAATTTTTTTAAAATATATTTTTATTAAAAAAAATTACATCTTTTCCATGATTTAGAAATCCAAAAAAATGGATATCATAACCAGTTTATGATCATCCATTAGGGTTTAGCTAAAATATCAAAAACCTTTTTTCTAAATTTTTTTTTAAGAATCTAAATGTAGACTTTAATATTTATGAGTGTAAAATTACATAATAAAATATACCCTCAGGTATTAAAGATATAATGTGCAAATATATACAATAAAAATTCAAACTTTTAAATAGTTAGGATTTGACCCGATAAGGTAGAGACTCCCTCATGAAGAGAGATTTGCTTTGAACCTTAGGAAAGACTAATAAATTGAAATCCAACCTAGAAAAACAATCGAACAACAATGCATCCTACCTTAGGTATGTTATACTGGGGGTGACATGTCTTTCCTTTGTATAACTAGTCCCTTACTTAGACTCTCATAGACCATAAGTTCTTAATGACAATAATATTATGTGGCAACTCTTGAATATTAAGTATAATTTTATGATTAGACCCAAAAACCTTTCCAATATCACACCTCATCACAAGGCATGACAAGAACCAACATCATTGCCAGATGACGTTACATCGACTTAGACCCCTATGACAGGATGATGACTCAACTGGGGACCACTTTATCTGGCCAAACTAAGCTTTACTTATTTGATTATTTGACTCCTTGTTGGTCTTTAATTTTAACTTATATTTCTACTACTTTGGCAAACATTTTAATTTTATGAATAAACCTAATTCTAGGTTAGGAAAAGGAGTAGTGGTTTGCCTCATGACTTTCAATGAGGGTTCAAATTGGTGAAACTTCCAATTATGAGCTATGTGTTTACTCGGTAATGATGGTTACACTGTGCTCTAACCATTTCTGATAAACCCCTATACTACCTCCACGTGAGGTGGTCATTAGGCAGTTTATAGATCATTTTAAGACTAGGTAGAGAGCCTACCTGTCATATAATGAACTAAAAGCTTTCTTTAGAGCATGATAACCCTATATATTCATTTTGTACGGGTTTTTGTCATTCATACCTAAAATGCATGTACATGTATTTGCCTTCACATATATATATATATATATATATATATCCATTTATTACAAATAACATACATACTTCCATCAAAATGAAATACAAGTCCCTAAAGAGCGTACAACACTTGAGTCTATGCAAGAAATATGAAAAGTGAAAAGTTAGAGTTAGAGTTTTTGAAAGTAAGTGTGGCTAGCCTTACTAGCTTACCTGAGCAAACACTTAGAAATGTCTCTAGTGAAAGTCTTTCCAACCAGCTAGCTATTTTTGTTTAGCCTCCAGCAACAACTCAACCAAAAAAAACAATGAGTGAAGATGGTAAAAAACCTTCATACAATCTATCATTTATGCACTCAATGCCACCAGCACCAACCCCTGCAATTATAGATCTATTTACCAACAAGTTCCACAAAACCAAGTCATTTAATGACTTTGATCAAAATAAGATAACGGTTTGAGAAGCTTAGATTAGAGCCATTGAAGGGGTAGACTCGTATGATCTAGTACGGGCAGCAGAAATGTGTCTGGTCTCAAATGTGATTGTCTTGAAAAAGTTTTATGTTCCTGAATTTATCAAATCTACTAAAACATTATGACCCATGACTCATCTCAAATCTTATTGCAATAGAATGGAAAAAGTAGTGCATGATAAAAAAAACTACTGATGTATTTTTTTCAAAGTAACCTAAATGGAGTGACATTGAGCTGGTATATAAGATTAGATAATAGAAAGATTCGCAAATAAAAAAACTTGGTAGATGCTTTTAAGAGGCAATACAAGTACAATATGGACATTGCGTTTAATAAAACCAGTTTGTCCAATTTAGAGAAAAGGGACAAGTATAGCATAAGGGAATATGCTTAAAAGTGGAGAGACTTAGCTGCTCAAATACATCCTCCATTCCTAGATAAAGAGATGGTCACTCTGTTTTCCAACACACTTAAGGCACCCTACTGTGAGCATGTAATGGGTAGTTTGGCCCAACAATTTACTGATGTTATGGCAGTAGCTGAGCATATAAAGTGAGGAGTCAAGAATGGTAGAATCTCTGCACCTATAGAGAAAAGGGTTTCTAAGGTAAAATGAAAGAGATTGACCATGTTAAAGGTATGAAGAAACTATTCTAAAAATAACACACTTAATCCTTTTCACCTAAAATCACCAACATCAATCTTAGCTCTTCTTTTCCTGCCAAAAAACCTGAGCCTCAACCAAACATCAAAGAGTATAAGAACAATTACCTCTATTTTTATTACCCTTAAATAAAATGTACCAAAAACTACTGAGCATAAGGTATATAGCTCCAAAACCCTTAATACATCTGCAACCATGTTACCGCAACTAGTACAAGTCTGATCTCACTTGTAAGTACCATGTTGGCATCGCGGGACATAATATATATACTTATAGTGCTTTCAAAAAGAGGCTTGTGCATTTGATTAAAGCTGAATGGATAATCTTTGAAGCAACTCCAAACATGAGTTTGAACCCTCTACCTAATCATGCTTTAAGTACTGGATCGGTGAATGCATTGGAGGTGGAATGCTCCATAAACCTCAAAGCACTGATGGCAGGAGTAGGGAGTGAATAAGGTAGCATTCATTCTCGAAGATAGAGGATGAAGTTTTGCCACAAGACAGGAGGATGAAGTCTGCCCCTGATAATCGCCTTTGTTTCATCATGCTTATAAGGTATTTTGATTTTATTGTATTTTAACCTGTTGACAATGTAACTCATAATGTCATAAGACTTTCTATCAAATGAGCCTTTATTATTAATAAAATTATATATTTTTTTATGTTCATGATATGCCTTTATTTATTATGTTGTTTCGTGCAAATAACACATTGAGTACACTCTTCACTCACAAAATCACTACACCAAGAATTATTAGGTGTGTTTTCTTTTTTTCAAAAAAAACATGCATAATCCCATGTTTTAATAAGGATTTTTAGGAAATCAAGGTTTTAATACAAGATAAAAATCAAATTAGCTTTTGTTCTAATAAGTAACTTATGAAAATTCAAGTAATATTCTCAAACCTAGAAAAACAATCCGAACACCATGAGACAACTTCCAAGCTAAGTTTTGACTACATAAATAATGATTAGTACTCAAAAGTGCATTTTTATCATGGTTTTATATCATCATTTTGCACTTAAAGTATCAATAACTCCTTAACTAAAGTACGTTTTATAATAATCTATCTAATAATATAAGATACCTTTAATTTGTGGTAAATATCCATTTTAAATGCAGGTCTATCACATAAATAAAAGGATTGATTGATGACTTTAAGAACTTCAATTGCAAAGGCAAAGAGATGATCAAACTTAGAAAAGAGATGTCGGTGCAATCCAAACCGGAACACTGTTCGGTAATTGGGTCATATCTGGAGCTATAGATCTCAGATTTATATCTAATCCAATGCCTTGGTATGATAAAAATATTAATTTTCTTACTTTAGAAGATTTGCCAGCTGATTGGAGTACAAAAGACAAAGAAAAGTTTTTGAACGAAATGAAGAACTTTTATGGTGATGACCCTAACTTATTCAAATATTGTCCTGATCAAATATTTCAAAGATTCATTCCCGACAAAGAGGTAAGTAGTGTCATTAAACTTTGTCATTCTAATGCATGTGGAAGTGATTTCTCATCAAATAAGACTGCTGCAAAAATCTTTCAAAATGGATTTTATTGGCCCACCATGTTCAAAGACACGCATGCATTCTGCAAAACTTGTGAAAATTGTCAAAAAGTTATGTTTTATAATTCTCAACTCTATGCATCCCATAAAGAGCTAAGACCAAGATGGAGGAATTCTTTTGAGGCCTGTGATATTGAGAATTCAATGAATGACAATGATTTTAAGGAAAATGAACATCGTTTGAAAGCTTACTTTGATAATTTTTCAAGTGAAAATGAATCAACTGGTTTGAATGATTTTGTAGATAAAGGTTGATTATTTTATTTTTCTCACATTGTTTTTGTGTTTCTTTTTGAGTGATTTTTGCTAGTTTCTCTCACCCCGGTCAAATGACGGATAACGGTACTTCGTGACTTAACTCGGTTCTTTCAGTTTACCCACAATAACTGATATCTGTATATACATTTCTGCAATTCTTTGAATCTCTTTTCCAATTCTCATTTGAAAATGGACATTCTTTGAAAACTGTGTTTTCTATTTCATAAAGCATGTGCAAAATGATTGTTACTATGATGGCAGAGTAAGGAGAATCTTTTATGACTCTTGAGACGCATCTTAGTAACCATTCGTAATAAGGTCTATCATAATATTTCTTGAAATATTCAGATTTACAAATTCTTGCATTGTTATCACTTAATTCTGCTCATATATTTATTTAACATGTATTCTTAAACCTTAATTTACACACACACACTTCAACATATGATTGTGGGTTGCATATTAGATTATTACATTATTTATGTTCTTTTGTTAAAGGTAACAACTAAGGGAAAGGGATAGTATATAATTAAAAAAAACAACAAAAAAAAGAAAAAAAAGAAAAAATAATAATAAAAGAAAAAAAAAGAAAACAAAAATGATAATAATAAAAATGTAGATAAGTTTGGTTTCGTAGCCTCCTCAACCTAAGCAATTAAGCCCGAAGGGGTGTTTTAACACCTAATACC
>SRLM01000595.1:27241-63362 GCA_015708895.1 Populus ilicifolia
ACCCGAGTTACTAAGCTCGTAGGGGTGTCTTAACACCTAATGTCCTAAGACCAACTGGTCTGGGAGTCATTAGCTGAAAGCTCGTTACATGGGTTAAAGATGCATGTCGTTTTAAATTATATGTATATATATATAAAAAAAAAAAGAAGACAAAAATAATAATCCCAGCCCAAAGAAGTTAACCTTAAACATTAGAATACAAATTTTGTTTTCTTCCAAGAAAAGCCCCATAATTATATGTTGATACATTGAGCACAAAAGAAAGGTTTATGAATATCTTGTTAAGAGGTATTGAGCATTTGTTATTATCATTGTTTAATCCTTGCTTTAATATTTCATCTCAAAGTTCTCATCTCTTCTTTTTCTTTATTATTGTTGTTATTATTACTACTACTACTACCACTACTAGTACTATTATTATTATTATTATTATTGTTATTGTTATTATTGTTGTTGTGGTATTGTTGTTATTTATAATTTGTACAATAACCTCCCTGTGGTTCGACCCCGGTCTTGCCGGGTTATTTATTACTTCGACACTCCTGCACTTGGGAGAAGACATCAATCTCTTTGTCGTGTCAAATAACAAAAAACCATTTTGCATATTCACATGTAAGAAAGTAAAGTTTATTGATTTTGAATGAATGCATTTAAAATAAAGAAAGACCATCATTGATTATCCTTTCACAATACTAAAAAATCTCTTGCAGTCCTTTTTTGAGCTTAATATATTTTTCTTGAAAAACAACCTTGGCTAGGATCATACCGTACACTAGAGCAAGTGTGAGAAATAAAGTTCTCAATGATTAAGGATGCCCAAATAAAGCTGGGGAGCATAAAAAATCTAAAGAAATTAAAATATTTGAGCTTTTTGTAAAAATAACTAATACGAAGATGCTCAAAATAAAAATAAACAAAGAAGAAGCAAAAGTTCAACATAGGGGGGAACCATGAACCATTTTACAAATTGATTCCAAAGTCCAGAAATTCATGGAAAAAAAGAAGTTTGGGATATAAACACTAGTGATCCTTAGTCTTAAAGTCCTTTAAACAATTTTTAAGCCTATAAATATCCTTTTTCTTTATAACCAAAAGCCAAAGCAATCTGTATCGGCAAGCTTTTCTTTTTCATTATTAATGCAAGCAAAATGAATGCTTTGAAAACAAGATATTTAAAACCCTCAAATTGAAGCTTGAACCGCTTTAACTAACAAAACATCACTTCATATTTTCACCAAAAGCAAAACAAAAAAAATCAACACTCATACAAACTTATCCATGAGAATGGTTTGATTTTTTTTTTTTAATAAGTTTGTTTTGAACAAACATCAAAATGATTTTTTGAAATAGCTTTGAAATTTCAAAAAAAAATTCATGAAAACAACCCCTTATAAATAACCGGATCTTCTTCCACATAGCCTTATCTCTAAGGAAAACCCAAATTAAACACTTGAAGACATGATCAAACTAGAGGGCAATCTACCATAACACATAGGGCTGGATCCATGATTCCCTTTTTAAGAAAACAGAAAATGTGTTTTTTAGGTTTATGGGCTATCCTTCATATAAAGGTTTATAGGAAAAGAAGTATGATGATGTCATATCCCTCCTAGAGGTTAAGATCACAAGATTTGACTCGAGTAAGCAAGTGTGGAAAAAGTCATCAAAGCTTCCTATTAGACATTCAAACTTTTTAAAAAAGAAAAACTCCATGAAGAAAAGGGGACCTATATTTCTCAGGTAAGTATATATTCATATTGATCATATTGCATTACTTTCATTCTTGATAGATCAGTGTCTCACTGTCATCTCTTTTTGAGCGGGCTGTTGAGTCCTCATCATTTAGATAGTGTGTTTTTTAGCCATATTTTCCTCCTTTTGAGTGCGCCTTAGAGCCCTCAACCATCTTGGGTTATGCATTTTCTAACCTTACCTCTTTTTTATTGTGCCTCCAAGCCCTTACCCCTTAAGTAGTGTATTTTATAATCATGCCTCTTTTTTAGTACACATTTAAGTTCTTACATCTCAGGTAGTACGTTTTATAACCCTACCTCCTTTTAAGTACACCCTTCAACCCTCCCCTATAGGTCCTATCTCTTTTTTAACACTTATTTGAGCTCCTATCTCTTTAAGACATTTTATTTTTTTTGCCTGGATATGTCACTCATCACAATCAAATCTCTTTGAAAACTCTTTTTATCTTCTATCTATGCAGGTTTCTTATTATAATAAAACAATTTTGAGAAAACATTGTATCTTTCACCACTTTAAAAAATCTTTGTGTTTTTCATCTGAGCAAGTCGCCCATTATAACAAAATCACTTTAAAAAATCTTTGTATTTTTCACCTCTTTGAAAAATCTATGCTTTTCACCTGGCCAAGTCGTCTATTACAATAAGACCATTTTAGAAAATCTTTATATTTCTCACCACTTTAAAAATCTATGTATTTTTCATCATTTTAAAAATTCTTCGTATTTGTCACCTTTTTGAAAAATCTTTGTATTTTTTACCTAAGTAAGTCACCTATTACAATAAGTTCACCTAAAAAAAAACATGTTCAATTTTTTTTGGGTAAGTCATCCATGATAATTTGACCACTTCAAAATCTCTGAATTTTCAAAAGAGAAATTTTCTAGTTTTTACTATCAATGTGCTTTCTAACCTTTAAAAGGATTCATCATTTCTCAATATGATGAGTTCATGATCTTTCATTCTTCTTTTTCTTTTTTAGAATGCTTACTATCTAAAGTCTCTTACGAGACTTTCTATCATAAGCATTGTAAAGAGGGAGATGATTGTCACAACCCAATTCGTGGTTATTCCCCTAAAAATCACTTTTTTAAAAAATAAAAATTCAAAAAAAATAAAGGTTGGCAACGTAGAGAAAGTAAACTGAGGAATTAAGTAGCAATTTTAGAGAAAATTTTAAGGCTTAATTGTACCCTATTATACCCCAAAATAAAAGGCAAAGGCAAATTCAAGGTTAAATTAAATTATTATTAGATGAATTTGTATAAACATTAAATTTCAATAACATAATTAAATTTTTAATAGGTCAACATAATTTATCATGGGCTAAATTGAATTTTAATTATATTTAAGAATTATTTTAGGTTCAACTGAATGATAAATTTTAAAATTCTCATAGATATACATTTTCATATGTTCCCTATTATCATTCCAGGCTGGAAGCTCACTTTTTCTCGCATATGTTTTTTATTTTGTTTGAGCCTCGTATAAAAAAACACGCAATATATATGTTACCAATAATTTATCTGTTTGTAAATAAAAAAAATGAATACATGAAAAAAAATTTATCACGATTTCAATCTTATCTAGTTGCAATATGATTCTCTCAAACTCTGCTCACAACATGATAGTTTGAAATGATTTTAAACCACTATATATTTCAAAGACTATATGAGTAGAATACATTCAACACGTAATGTTCGCTCACTTCACTCAATGGTCATAGCTCGCTACGGAGAACTAGCATTAACGTGTTTATAGTTTTATTCCCATGTATACTGGCAACACTATTATGTTTACTTTGCATACAAGGTAGATGATAAGATTTTTTATTAGATATATTTTCTTTTTTTTTATTTATATGTTTAATTGATAACATTTTTATCTTATAAGCTATGCTATGGTTCTTAGACGAGAACTAAGCTTGGTAGACCTTTTGGTTGAAAAGCATGTGCAAAGTGATGATCACCAAAAAGAGATGCAATAATTCGTGGATAGTCAAGCTCAATACTTTGTGGTATATTGGTTTTCAACTATTTTTTTATTAAGTTATAATTTTCTTTAATTTGATGAATTTATTTTTTTTCTTTTTAAGATACATATAACAGCCGCTTGAACAAGATATATGAGGATGATCTTTTGACCCATCCGGATATTGATCTAAATTTATGGATAGAGGCAGGATTGTCCAGTGGGCCCTACAGAAATCAAATATACAAACTCTCTAATACTACGATCAAAAACTTGCGGATGACCCATAGTATTTCAACAGTTAGATGTTTTTAATCATTTTCGAGCACTCAAACTTAAAAGTTTACAGCGATGTCAGATCAACAATTATAAGATCAAATGACTTGTCTTAATAAAAAATATGAACAACTCACTATGGATTATAAAAAACTCTACCGAGTGATAATAAAGATTTAATCATAAATGGGTGATCTATGTGTTCCTCCTTATTAGTCTCACAATCCCGATGACAAACAACCTCCTCCTTCTTCTCCTCATGCATCATCTTTATTTTAGATTTATTGTATTTGAACATAAAAATATTTAAATTTGTAATAAATATTTAATTTTTATATTATTTTAATTTCTTTTTATTTATTTGATTTTAATATATTTTATTTATTTTTCTATTTATGTTCAATATTTTTAAAAAAACAATATTTTAAATTGTTACAAGTTACCAACAAACCATTTTTATCGGTATATTCTAAAGGTTTAAAAAAGAATTATTGCAACTGTCGTTATTATTGTTATCTATCCAATGAAATTACAGATGGTGTTCCATCTATGATAAGTTATATTTATCAACGGATATACCGATGAAAAAATAATAACAACAATGAAATTACATACGGTTTTCATGTCGGAAGTATGTTAAATTTACTGATAGGTATAACAACAAAATAAAACGGGTAGATTTTTTGTGGCGCATCTTTTTCATCTATAAATCCATCAATAAATTTGTTACCGACAGACTCACCAACAGGCCATAAGTTATCAACGAGGGTTTTTTCAATGGACCATTTATGTCTGTGTTCTCGTTGGTAAAATACATATCAACAGGCTTTGAGAATAAATATTGATGAAAAGTTTTGTTAGTAAAATTATTAAATTTTATAATGATATAAGTTTGGCTAGCAATCGAACCAATTGCCCTTGGGCTTGGCTACACATCAAGCTTATTTCGTTTGGAGGTCGTTATAGGCTGATGCTAAAGCCATAAGACTCTGTTTATTTATTCTAAAAACTTTTAATATAAAATGTTCATGTCAAGTATATTTATCTCCTTGCATATATGGGTGTATAACAACTCTCTCAATAGCCAATCATATTCCCAACACGTTGTTGATGTATAAGGGGTATTTATTTCTTGTTAATTTTGTATAAGAGATATTTATTACTCATTAATGCTATTATAAGAAAATAACTCTCTATCCTCTCCACTCTATCAAAATAATAAGATTCAAGGATTATAAATATCTCATAAAGCATCAAAGATAAAAAGTTCACAATTTTTCTCTTATAAGTATTCATAATTTAATTCTTATAGAATTGATCATATAAAAACAAGAATAAACAATCTTTCTTAGAATTTAAAGTTCTTTATTTATTGGAATCTCTAACTAACTTTATCATTTGAAGGTCTCTAAACCCCCCCACCAAAATAAATTGTTTAGCAAGTATTGGGTTTTCTAACACCAACCATCTATTTTCTAAGCTCCATAGGATTATAATATTAACTTAAATGTGTGATTAATCATTATTCAAACATCAAAAAACCTTATTCATTTCTAGATATATTAAATTTTAAAATATTATCACTTAGAATTATACCATGATAAGATAATTAATTCTTTTTTTTTTAATAGTTGAGTTTTTTTATTGATTAAACCATAATACTATTAAGTCTATGGTATACTGCTCATTAAAGAGAAACAGTGATAAGCAAAATTGAGAAATAAAATTTTGAAGAATAATTAATTGATTAATTCTTCTCTAATCCTCTAAAATGATTAACACACAATGATAAATTGCTTTTAATTAGTGATTTGTGGTGAAGCAAATCACCTCTTTAGACATGCAAACTAACTGAAGATTTATCTTAAAATAATTGTATTTTCCTTAATAATACAATTAAAAAAAGAAGATAAAACCTCTCAAATCTCAACAAAAAAAAAAACAAGTAATACAAGTAGAATTTGCCAAAAAAAAAGCAAGGAAATTAAGAGTAATAAGAATTCAAGTAAAATTTTAAATTAATAAAATGAACAATAAAGTAGCAATATAATGTAGGAAGAAGAAGACGACACCCTACTTTGCATATTAACCATTACTTTATAAACTCCACGCAAGTCAACCAACAAGTGAATAAATATAATTTCGTCTCCCCCAGATTGCCTGTTAACTTACTCCCATATGAAATATTCAAAAGATAAAAAGAAGACAAAATTGCTTGCGTTAATTGAAGAAAGAAAGTATTTTTAAATTTTTTGCCCTAAGTTCTCCTCCTTTCAATTCATCCAGCTTCAAGGAAGTAGTTTAAAAGGGTCCAAAATTCACAATGAAGTAATACTTTCATTTTTCAACTTTTATACGCCTTGTCACTCTAGAATCCATAGATGTGTAATTAAATTAATCTATCTTTTCCCCATTAACATAAAAAAAAATAATTCATGTTATTAGTGCCAAGGCTCTTTTTCTTATTTTTAAGTACTTCCAAAGCTAGTTGCTTTACTTTCCCCTTTCTTCACGACCCCACTTAATTTTGCGATGATTAGATGGATTAGAAAATTATATATCGTTAATACAATTCACTTGGAGTATAATGCTAGTAATTAAAGATATTTTTTTAGGATCATCCTATATGCTTTCGGTTTAATGTCTAATCAAAGGTTAATAAGAACAAAGGATTGTCAACTTTGACAAAAACTATAGAGTTCTTTTGGAAGGTTAAAGCAGGCATAAGAGCACGCGGGTCATAGCTTTCTATTGTTAATGATGAGCACAGTTACTGATTATTTGTTACTATATGCTTGTATTAGGATTAATTGTCATCTTTAATTATTATTTTAACATGGGATTATCCATATACTTGGATGATTTCGCACTAATCAAGCATCATGCTAATCCCAAAGAAAACGATTCCTGGAGGATTAATAATGCAATTAAAGCTGGAAAATTTCAGGCCGTCAAATAAAACAAGGATAAGACTTGAGAAAACATACAATAAAGTTTAGACGGAACAATTAATATTATTGCTTTCTTCATCCAAGTCTATAATATATGTGGGGTTAATAAATCTTTCTTACGATCCTTCCTGTTTTTTCTTGTTTCAATGAAGATCATAGACTGACGACCTTTCCCCGTCACACCTCGAATTTACGCTGCTATGTGATGAAACCACCTTTTCCTCTGGACCTACCAGTTGTATTGGCATCAAGTATACAACCAAGAGAAAAAAAAATCTTGATTTTGTGAAGGTTAGTGGCGAGGGCTTGTTGGAGAAATGGCTAGAACTTGAATCAATGATACAGATGTGATCAAGCAAGTAGTATTATAATGTACGGCCATCATTAAGTTTCTGTGGGCTAGCTTTGCACACAAGATATATGTGATTTTGTTTATGATGACCAATATTTAAAGAGGATAAGCATAAGGAAAAAGTCTCTAGAGTTAATGGTTTGTTAAGTGGTTCGAGATCCTTCTGATTTATCTATATAAAGTAGAATTTCATTCTTAATTATAGGTAGAATAATAAGGAAAAGAGAGATATTGAAGATATATATTGGGAGCATAAATAGAAGGTTTTCTTTGGTTTCAATTTCATAGATTTAAATACAAATTGAAAAGGATGTTAGCAAATGTCCCACCCAATCCCAATTTGTATTTTGTTGATTTAATTAGAAATAAATACATAGATGTTAGTGGTTTGTATTAGTGCAATTTTGTCATCAAACTAAGCAAAGAGCCTCTTTTTTAATACTTTTGGGTATTAATAATAATTATAAATGTAACTTTCTAATAACCCTTATATATTCTTTATTCTAGCTAAATATTGATTACACTATATTATATGAGTTGTATAAATCTCAAATTTAAAATAACTATTGCTTGAACAAATATCTTAGTGAGCTGAACACTTCACCGGACAAATTCTCTAAATAAATATCAATGGCTATTTGTTTTTAGGCTCCAACTTACTTGTGAGCACGCTCACATATCTTCCAGCGACGCCATCATCGAGGCTCTACTCTTTCTTTTAAATTAATTTATGACCCTTTGATAATTTTTATTTTTTAATTTATTTTTACTACAAAATTCATCAAATTAATATTTTTTTAGATATTTTTTACAGTTTTAATATACTAGTTTCAAAAACTAGTTCAAAAAATTTATTTTAATATATTTTTAATTAAAAAGCTCTTTTAAAATATATCATATACTATATTACTACGATTATTGTAATAGCAGTTATTTTTTAAATTATTTTTTATTTAAAAATATATTAAAATAATATATTTTCTTGTTTATAATTTATTTTTGATATTAACATATTAAAATAATAATAAAATATTTAATTTTAAAAAAATTAAAAACTATGTCACAGACACACAAATCAATGTTCACTAAATACTAAGAATACATGCATGAGCCATGGGAATTATCATATAGAAATAAGATTTTTTTTTCTTACAAATAAAATATTTGTGAATGATAATAGAGCCTCTTTCTCAAAAATATTTCTCATTAAAGGTTATTATCATTGTGTGTTCAATGAACAATTATAATTATTAAATTCAATTTAGAAGGTGACTCAGTCAAAAAATTAGATTTAGGGTTATACAAGTTGACCAAAATCAATCTTGAATTTTTTTAAAATTAAAATTTTAATATTTCATATAAAAAATTAAAAAACAATCATGTGTATATAAGCTATATATATTATAAATAATAAATTTTAAAATATATTTTATTCCATATTGAAAAGATACTATATCAGTATATTATCATTTTAAGTTAAAGTATTTATACTAAAAAGATTTTTTATCCTATATCAAAAAAAAAATTCTTATGAATATAGAGTATATATATAAAAAAAACTTTAAATTTCATATTAAAAAAATAAAATTTTTTTATAAATATAAAGTATATACATTAAAGGATTTCAAATTCCACATTGAAAAAATAAAATATTCTTATAGCATTTATATAGTAAACTTTGAATATGGATTGATAATTAACTAAAAAAAAAATTTGCTAGAAGAAAAAAATATTTTAAAAAAAATCAAGTCTCACTGAGTTTTGTCAGATCACTTAAATTACAAGTCAACCTAATTAGCCAACAGTTTTATTAGGTTTTTGTTTATTCTAGTTTTTTAACTTATCTAATTGAATTTCAAATTGACCTAATGATCTAATTTGGATTTAATAACTATCTGAATTCTATAAAATTGATAATTTTCTCTGATCTATTCTAAAAGAGAAATGTTAAACCACACAGATTAATTAAGAACTTACGAGTGTATTAAAAAAGTGGTACAAAAATTGCCTATACTTACCTCCATGTTATATTTGTGTGTTTACTTCCTTCCATGACTTCATAATTTTTAACATTTTTTGGATCATTTTCAGAAATATGGTTAGCTACCCCACTTTCTATAGTATTGTATCCATTCAACATAAGTTTTAACATTCAATTTCAATAGATACATCAAGTTGATGTAAGAAATTTATCATTGTTGTGAAACCTACAACAATAAAGATAAAATTTACAAAAAATAAAAATAAAAACATATATTTAGACAATTATAATAATTGTAGTTTATAACTCATGAGTAGATATCTGGTAAGGAAACAAAGCATACCATGCACAAAATATTATTAAAAAATTGCAATAATTATTATGATTATCTAAGAAAAAAACTTAATTCAAGTTGAAATGTACATTATAGTTTTAAAATATCTTTAATTATTAAATAAAAAAATATCTTAAAATATTAAGTATTAATTAGAGAAGATTACTTTGATTGTAATTATTCAAATTTTTTAAATAATATTTTATATTTATAAAAAAATTATAATATAAAACCATTGTGATCTTTTTCATATTTTAAAGGTAAAATTTGATGTAAAAATTCAAGAATAAGTTAAAGAATAGCCCAAATCATTGGCTGGTTTGGGCTTTACCGAAAAGCTACTTTTCACCAGTCCCCGTCAATTTCAAATAAATACAAAATGGTCCCCATCTTTCTTTTCATTCATTCTCTCTCTCTCTATCTATCTGTGACCATCTCTGTGTTTATAGGGGTAGGCTTTTAGTTTTGGTAGGCTAAGCTAGGTTAGGCTGCAATTCTAGTTCCCATTTGAGAGGGACTCAAGAACGGTTACTATTTTTAGCAATTTTAATCTGATCCAGCACGAACTTTTTGATCAACCACTTTTTCCTAGCAAAAAAACAAGGCTAGCTAGCTAGCTACTCTATAATCTAACCTAACTTTTCCTCCTTTTTTTTTAGTTGTTCGTTTATTTCGTGCGTGATTTGTAACTGTAACCTGATGGATGGTGTTTTTCTTTAAAAAAATATTATTTAAAAATATATTAAAATAATTTTTTATTTTTAATATTAACACAATATTTAATATTTTTTCTCGAAACAATCATATTTTAAAAAAAATCTAAAAGAAACTACAATATTACCGAACTGTACCTAATCTTCGATGTATTAGGGAGAATGAATAGGCATTTTCCCACCACCAACCTTAAAGTTATTTTTTTATTATTATTTTCACCAATCTTTTTGTTAATATAATTTGTTACAATACACACACACACACAGTTATTCATTTGTATGCGATCAACTTTAAGCTTTCGGCTCATTTATATTTTTTTACTTATTTCATGCTCCATTAAATTTTTATACCTTTTCCCTTTGATCTCCTATGTTTTTTTCATTTGTTTTTTTTAAAAAAATTATTCACCTACAACTTACATGCAATGAACCCTTAATCACAATATAAAGAATGTTTTGCTGGCTGTTCTTTTGTGTAGATTGATTAGATTTTTAATTAGGTGTTTAGCTATTTAATTTATGTTTGATTTAAGCCATTAAATTGATTCAAGCTTTCACATACAATTCGAGACATTTACATTGTGACCAAGCCAGAAAACAATAAAATTAATACCCTCAAGTCAAATGACATTTAATTATTGAAGGCATAAATGTCGCCATTTTGAATTACTTGGTCATGACGGGGACAAAAAGCATAACTCTCCTAGCCTCTAAAGAACACATGGCTCTCAACGAATAATTGAGGAGTCTTATATCAAGATTTATATTTGCTACCTCTTAACTCCATACATGTGTCCTCGTGGCTTAGAAATCTTTAGAAGCATCTTTCATGAATGGGACATTTATACGCCTAGCTCCAAAATATTCAATTACCAAAAGAGGATGGACCTAATAATTTCTTAACAATTACTTTTTAAAAAATACATTTATTTTTAAAATCACCTAGCAAATTGACGTAAACCCGGTCAACATGTACCCCAAGTCAATCTGTATATAAAACATTTAACTCAAAATTAACAATATTTAACTTCATTGACTCAATAGGTTGATACATAACTTAATCAACCCCTGTGAAAACTTAATTTAACTTTTTTAAAAACAATATATTTTTTATTGACCTAGATTAACTCTTCTATCTCATAACATGATCTCATGTTGGGTTGATCCTAGGATTGGTTTTAATAAACATACTTAAGAAATATGCTAAAAACATTATTAAAAAATTAACAAATATAAATAGAAACACCAACAAAATTTTCTATCCTTATATTTATTAGTAAACATCGACAAAAAAATTCCCTTATATAAACCATGTAAATTATGATAGAAAAATAAATAAATAAAAGAGTCAAATAGTATAGTGACGTGTAATTTTTATAAACAGAATTAACCTAATCGTAAAGTATTCCATAAATATACTAACAAAAAGTTCCTTAATATATACAGAGAGGATTACAAAGGGTATTACAGTAGGATTAAAAAAAACAAATCATACAATGACGTAATATATTTATTGACAAAATAATTTTTTCGGTCACACCATCAGTAATATTTAATTTATTACCTGGCAATCAACCCTCATCTCCCCTCACCCATTTCTTGTTCTTTCTTATGTATTTTTTCTATAACAAATAGCCACCCTCTCCAATCTCAATATAATTCAACCTTTCACAACAAATTTGATCACCACAACACTCAGTTTGTCAACATTTATGTTCTAATTTAAATTTTATTAAAGATTCTCCATTTTAAGTAAGCAGATTTACTCTTTTTTTATTTAAACTTAATTTTAAAATGTTGTTTTTTATTTTATATTTTTGTAGTATATGTATTTTGTTTGAGTGTTTTCTTATTTTATAGTTTTTTTCCCATATAAATTTGTTGAGGGGGTATTAACTGTCTATGTAAAAGATATAAAAATAAAACATTTCTCAATCTAGATGTTGTAATGAAGCATCACCTACAAAAAAGAATTTATAGAGAAGTACTTGTGATCGTATGTACATGAAAAATCATATGTTCCTCGTAATACCATAGTAGAAAAGATAGTTGAGTCAACTTTTAATTTTAGCAACGTGCCTAGAGTTGTAGATGACCATAGTAATCCTTATAGAAATATGATTATGGATGCGATAAAAATGAATCAAAGTTATGCCTATCAATATTCAATCATAAATGAAGAATCTAATATAAACGTGACTAGATTTTTTAATCTTTTAAAATATTTTGATGAATTATTATAGGATAGTTGTATAAATTATAGTAAATTATCAAATGTTGCATTAGTATTCACCATCAAGTTAGATTATAGGTTAAGTGATGTTGATTATGTTAAAATTATCAAATGGGTGAGAAGCATTTTACCTGACAAGAATAAACTGAAAGAGAACTTCTAGGTTGTCAAGTCCATGATAAAATTCATCAATCTAGTATACCAAAATATTAACATGTGTCCAAACTTTTGCATGTTGTAGTACCTTAAAAATGTTGAGTTAATCAAGTGCAGAATATATATGTATTCTTGTTATAAACCTCAAACTAACAGAGAAAATACTCTTGTCGCATATAAAAAAACTTAAATACTTTTTACTCAAACCTAAATTGTAGAGGTTTTTAATGTCACCAAAGACTGTTGAGCACATAACATGGCATCAATCACATGATCCAGTGGATGAAGAGATAGTAACGATGAATTAATTGTCTAAAATAATATCTTTCAACTTAATGAGTTAGTTGATCTATATTGATTTGTTTTGTCTAATGACTTAGAAGAAAACTTGAATTTTTGCATCTCTGAGAATATATTTGTTGTTATTGACACTGAGGAATTGTATGATGTTTTCAGCTCCAACAGGCATATAAAATCATTGAAGATGATCTCAATTAAATCAACATAAAAAATTAAGATAAAGATGAGCATAAGTCAATTAAAGAGGAAGAAGATAATTTTGATTAAATTACAAAACACGAATGTGTAATGTCATGAACTATAATGTCACATTTATTGAAGAAATTCACTACAATGTAATTTCAATTATGTTAATTTATTATTGAATAACAAGTAACTACTTATTTTATTATTATGATATGAACTAGCATTATTATATTATGTGTGCAATTATAAATTTAAATATTTACTAGATGGATAAATAGATAATATAAATACAATTTGACTTCAGACATTGTTTTACACTGATGAAAACCCCGTTAAACTATTCATTATAAATAGATATACTAATGAAATGTATTCGTCGATATATTACAATGACTATGGGAATTGTTTCCCTTCTCCCTGCAACTATTCATACTGTTCATTACAAATAGGTACATCAACAAAATATGTTTATCAGTATATTTTCATAATTATAGAAATTATTCACTTTTAATATTCTAGTAATTAATGTTTTGTAGACTATTTATTTTTTTTCTAAACAGCATCCCCAATAAAATATTTAGAGGGCTTTCTAAAAATTTGCATGCAAGTCATTTGACATTATAGATGAAATCACATATAAAAATATTAAAAATATTTATATTTAATTTTTTATATGTGATTTTATTGGTAAAAAGTGTTTAGATACAAAGATCATTGAATTTTAATTTGATTTTACAAACAAAATCATCAATGAAAATATTAAAAATATTACTATTTAATATTTCATTTATAATTTATAATTTTTTTGGTAAAACTAAATTAAAAGACTTGAATTAGAATAGGTGGGTCTTCATCTTCTTCTTTCTTATTCTCTCATAAAGTCATTTCCCTCTATTTTTCTTCTCTTTTCTCTCTCATTCTTAGCCAAAATCAAGCATTATCTTCTCTTCTCATCCTCAAATATGTTGTCTTTCTTCGTTTTTCTTCATATTTTTCCTTTTCTTTTAAGTTTCTTAACAATCTCTTTTGTTTTCTTTTTTTATTATTTTTTTAATTATTAGCCGAAATTATGGTAAGAATTTTTCATTCATTTTTCTTCTATTTTTTGCATTGTTTTTGTTTTTTTGTACAAGGCCTAATGGAATGATGATTTTTCAATGTGAGTTTGTTTTGCTTTCATAATAACATATTTAATAATTTTTTAAAAAGTTATTTCATTCAAAGAATGTAATTTTAGGTTTTTATACATTGAGGTTGCGAGAACAATAACAACAGTCTTTAAATTGTTGATAAAATTCAATTGTTTCAATGAAGTGAGTTTCTAAACATTTTGATCGAAAACTGCAAGTTAATGCATGGTTTTTAAGGTTTAAGATTTGTATTAACTTAAATACTTTTGTTAATGTTAATTTGGTTAGTTTATTGAAATTATTGAAAGTTTTCCTTTATAAATTCTAACTTCAAGGAAAGATTTGAACGAGAGAGAACTAATAATAATGTTACGAGGAGAATTTGGGAGAATCACACTACAATCGAGTAAAATCAAATTCAAGATATTTTTTATTCCAAATATTAAATTTTTTTTATTTACTAATAGATAATTAATTTATCTTGTATAGATATTGTGATTTTTTGTACGAGACGGAAAAAAATACAAAAGAGATAGAGCTTTCAAGCTGAAATGACATGGTATTTGGAAGGATTTCATATAGGTGTATGTCTAAGAAGTTGCATAGGCACAATACATTTAGCATATCGCATCTGTGCATTTCATATAACAGTCATAGTTCGATGTGAAAAATCAGAACCGAGTGTTCACAGTTCTATTACCATGCATATCACGCGACTCTGTTCTATTTTTTTCATTTCACATGCAAAGAAGATGTTAAGATTTTTATTTATTACATTTATTTTTTTATTATTTTTTTTATAAATATATTTAACTGACAACATTTTTATCTTACAGGTTATGGTTCTTAGATGTGAGACAAGCCCGATGAAGACTTTTGTTGAACCACATGTGTAAAGTGATGACTATCAAAAAAAGGTGTAATGGTTCATGGGTAGTCAACTCATCATTTTAAGGTATGTTGTTTTTCAACCATTTTTTTTCCTTAAGTTATTATTTCCTTGAGTTTGATAAAAAAAATTTCATGATACATATAATAGCCTATTGAATGAGAGATATAAGGATGATTCTTTAACCCCTCTGGATCTCGATCCGGATTTGTGATTAGAGATTGGATCGTTTGATAGACCTGATAGAAATAAAATATACAGACTCTTTAACACTATGATCGAAAACTTGTTGACGATCGATAATGTTTTGACCATTGGATACTCGTAATTGATTTTGAGCAATTAAACTTTAAAGTTCATAATGATGTTAGATCAACAAGTACAGGCTTGAACAACCCATTTTAATGAAAAATATGAATAACTCACCACTAATTATAAATAACTCTATCAATTGATAATAAAAATGAGATCATAAATAGATGTTACATATGCACCTCCTAATTAGCCTCATGATTTTAGGGACAATCATCCTTCTCCTACTCCCCGTTCAGTGTTGTCTTTATTTTAAATTTATTGTATTTGAACATACAAATATTTAAATTTATAATAAATATTTAATCTTTTATTTATTTTAATTATTTTTCTACTTATGTTCAATATGTTTTTAAAAAATATATATTTTAAAATATTACTAACAAAGTTACCAATAGAACAACTCTATTGGTGTATTTCAAAGAGTGTTGAAAAGAATTGTTGTAAATATTATTACTATTGTTAACTTGCCAAAAAATTACATATGGTATTTTATTGATAATATGCTATATTTATCAATGAATATATCGATAAACAAATAAAAACATTGATAGCATTACATATGATTTGCTCATCGGTAATATGTTAAATTTACCAATTGAGATACCAACAAAATAAAATAAGCAAATTTTGTTTTTGGCACGTTTTATCTGTTTATAAATCTATTGATATTTTTGTTGTTAAGAGACTCATTAACAAACTATATATTACCCATAAAAGTTTCTTGAATGGAATATTTTTGTTCATAAATTCATCTCTAATATATGTATTGATTGACTATGAGTATAAATATCCACATTAATTATGGTGTGAAATTAATTATTAATAAGTCACTATCAAAACTCCATTCTCTTAATTATTACGTGCATGGATGTGCAAACTCAGATAAACCTCTAGATCATATCCACCATAAATGAAATAAAATTCAAGCCTCCAATTAATTAACACGAATGATCCAGTACATTGCCTATATCTGTATGCTAATGCTCAAGCATTACGAAAGGACAAAAAATTCCTAGAGATTTTGACAGCCATCTCTGTTCCAATTCGATACAATTATAAAATTGGTTTTTGCTTCTTTCCATGTACTAAAATTCAGTCGAAGATGTAACCAAGAATGGGAGAAAAAACCATTCAAAGAAGAAATGCAAATAATTGGCAGATTCATGGAGGGTGCAAGCAAGTCAGGCCAAGTTTATATAAATCTAACACAGAAAAGTGTTTTAATGAAATCAAAGTGGAGATTTTTTTAGTGAATTCAATCTTGAGAGTAACAACCTAAAAATCAATTTTCCAATTTCCAAAGCTAAATATAGAAAAAATTGGTGTAGATCACATGTTTTTTTTATTTCATAAATATAGGCTGTCTTTTTTTTTTGATTTTGCATTTTAAATTCTAATTTTATTTTCCCAGCCATAAATTTAAGTAATTAATAAATAGAAATACAAATTAAAAATGGAAAATTAGAAAAAAGATAGCCCCCAATTTGAATTTCTAGATACGTTTAGATTTTTAATTAAGCAATGTAAACCTATGTTGCAATTCAAAAGGTATGGATTACACTAATTGGAGTTTTAGCCATGGAAATTGGACAGGAATGCAATAGACAAGGGTTTGAGTTTTGAGCTTTGCGCATTGGAAGAGATACCGTGAATGATAGCCTATCTAAAAGTTCTTGTATACGAATAAATATAGAATTTAAAAAAAAAAAAAAAACAGAACAATTTAAATTTGGGTAAACTACATTTTAGTCCTTACAAATTCATCAATGCTCTATTTCTACTCTTATAGTTTAAATAACCCTATCGTATTTAAAAGTTCAAACTTTAACCTTCATTACTAAATAACTAACAAAAAGCTCCCTCTTTTTTCATAGTTTAATTTATTTATTTTTCTAAATCTCCACTCTTAATTTTTTCCCTCCCAATTCCCCATACATGTTATATTACCTAATAAAAATTTGAAAATAAAAAACTCAAAAACCAAATTAAAATAGTAGACTATTTAGTGCATAATTAGCATTTGATAGTTAAAAGAAATAGAGGTGAATTATTATCAATCTAATTTTCAGGATCTTCAAATTCCCATCTAAGTAATTTTTATTTTAGAATTAATAAATTTACATAAAAATTCAACTCTGAACACATCTTCATGTGTCTTATTTATCTAATTATTTACATTTTATGTATATAAAAAGGGATGTATGACTGTTACATGATCTCTTTGAGTTTCCAAGCTAGCAACAATCATCATAATCTTTTTCTATGAGTTAAGGGTGCATCACTTGGATACGACTGTGAACACCATAAAGTGTCTATAGGTTACTCATCTTTTTCTCACCTGTACATTTTGAACATTAGATAGAGTTAGAGTTATAACCAATAGAAACTCGATTAAAAAGTTAAAAAAAAAGAAGATGAAAATCCCCTCACAATTGCTATTAGTTAGTATTTATTGAAGAAATATGATGATCATTCATTATTAAGATCATGTTATATCATTTATAGTTTGATGGGTGAATTTTAACCAGACAATAAGATTGGCAATCTGTTTCAACTTATTAGCAAAAGATTAAAAAAAGTGTTAAAAATATTATTATTATTATTAGGAGAAATGAATCAAAAAAAAGTTTTTATTGATGAATGTTAACTGCCCTCAGCTAATCCCTATGAGCAACATTATTCCTGAGAAGCGATATCAGGGGAGGAAGGGAAGTGATCCTTCGTTTTAGATGGGAAAACAAATCCTTTAAAGATAAAGCCCTTGGTAATAGGACTCCTTCTGTTACACGCGAGAAAGTGAACATATTTAAAAGGAACCTGGTGATGATTGAGTTTGACAAAGGTAATAGGTTGTTTCCTAAAAATTTTATCGAAGATGGTTTGTTTAATGAGTTGCGTTACCCATAGCAAGATTTTATGGTAATCAAGCTGCTAGGCAAAAAGATTGGTTTCTACCAGTTAAATATGAAATTGAAAAGCTTATGGAAACTGACAGGAGGCTTCAAACTCATAGATATGGCTAACGACTTCTTCATGATCAAGTTTAATCTTAAAGAAGAAAAAGCCAAGGTAATTAATAAAGGCCCTCGGATTATTATTATTTTTAATCACTATCTAGTTATTAACTATTGCTCATCTGATTTTATGTATTTTATGGGGGGGAAATCACTTGTACCGTGGTTTGGATATGGATCCCTAGCCTAAATCTAGTGTTCTATAATAAAAGTCTTTTGATGTCAATTGCGTCAGCCATCGGCAAACCATTTAAAGTGGTTGAATTATAGGTTTTCACGATTTATGCATCAACCATGGGCAAACTAAGAAGAGCTCATTTGGTTTTATAAATATAGAGAAAAATAGGTTAGCCACGGTCACAGAAGTATAAAGTTCTTCCATGCGCACGCTACCATTTAAAGGAGGAGGAATCAGATTACAGGGATTTTGTATTGCATATAGTACTTGGTGCACATATAACAATAAGCTATAAGAGGACGCTTTGTAGTTCTATAAAAATCTCTTTTATGCAACTAGTCCTCCTACTCTTTAAAGTTTAGATTAGATTCATTTTTCAAAAATTTCTTAGGGTATCATTAACTTGAAGAAGCTAATTTCTAAGGATGAGATTCGTGCAAAACTGTTGAGCATGGGATCTTCTAAAGCTCCTAGAAATGATAGGTTCCAAGCTTTTTTTCAGCATTAATGGAATGTCGTAGGAAATAATATCTGCAACAATGTGAATCAACATTTGTTAATGGCCATTTTGATAATGAGGTAGTCTGAATGTCTTAATTCCTAAAGAGGACAGTTCTTTAACCTTTAAACAATTAATCTTTATAATGTTAGTTAGAAGCTTATAACAAATGTGCTAGTTAAAAGGTTAAAGTCGTACTTAGATGAATTAATTGGACCCTTCAACATAGTTTCATTATAGGTTATAGTATCACAGATAATGCTCTAATCACCCAAAAGATTACACATTACATGTACCACTCTAAAAGCAGGATGTCATTATTGTAGCAAAATCAATTTAGAGAAGGCTTATGATGTTAGTTGGGATTTCTTCCAGGTTACTCTTAAGGATTTTAGCATAAAACAGCAAGCTTGATCATGTTTTGTGTTCATAGCTCTTCTCCTACCCTTATTTAGAAGAAATGTAAGCTTCCTTCATTTTTATTTATTTATGAGCTAGCTCTTTCTTTTCCCTTCCATTGTACCAAAAATTAATGCAAGTAAGGTTCTAGCACAGCGGTGGAAGGAGCTTGTCCCCTTCCTCTGCATATGGGTTCGAGCTTTACCATGCACGTCTGTCACCCTCGCGGTGCCTTACCTGTTCACTGGGCTTGCAGGATGTTCAGTGGGCCATGTGGATTAGTTGTAGTGCGCGTAAACTGGCCCAAACACCCCATGTAAATAAAAATAAAATAAAATTAATAGATTAAAGAAAGTAACAATTGAGTATTCCTTGCTATATTCCAAGTTCATCAAGCCAATTTTTTTAATGCAATTCAAAAATATGTTATTAACATTGGCCTACCATAATACTTGTGTCTATCTTTATATGGCCTTAATCTTGTGTCAAACAAAGCTAATTGCCAATCCATTAAGCTTACAACTTGAGCTTATATCAAACTAAGTTTGTTTGGAAGTTTTATAGAAATTGTTTTTCTTTAATGCATTAAAAAAAATTTAAAAAAATATTTTTGATATCAGCATATTAAAATAATTTTTAAAAAATAAAAATAAAAATTAATTTAAAACTAAACAGATTCAAAAAATTTTAAAAGTGCAGTTGGATAGCAATGCTAAATGGTCACCAAGAAAAAATAACATGAATTAATATATAATTAATCACATTATTTAATTAATATTAGAGATTGGTGGACTATATACATGATGAACATTTAACTAGGATTGGATTGCTAATAATGAGGAAAAGTGATCTTGGTTTCTTATTTATTAGAGTAATAATCTTGTTAGTCAAGAAGGTTAGACAAAACAAAAAATAATATAGGTAGGTCATAATAGTTTACAAATAGGGTAAGTGGTTAAATATACAAAAAGGATGAAGATTTCATGATCTTAGTTCTTAAAAATATCACTCAAACATTGAGTCTATATATTTCTAATAAATTATAAATAATAAAAAATAAAAGGAGAATAAAAGAGAGAATTTAAAAGATATTTCAAGTTACTAGTTATTAGCAAGTCTACCTTATATTATGATTTAGATCTTTTTGTAAAGTGAGAGGTGATTTTCTAAGGATTTCTTACCTGAAGCCCAAATAGACTCTCTTTGTTAGGTATTTGATAATTTCTTGATAGATAGCTAATGAAAATAGAAATGTTTTCTGTTAAAGAGATGAGACAATTATTTAAAAATAAATTTGTTTTTCATATAATTTAATAATAAATTTTTATATTTTCAAAACTAGAGGTACAAAACAGATATTTTTTTTAATATCTATATATTTTTATTATTACGAGACAATAATGAAATTTAATTATGTTAGCTTAGATCATAAATAATTTTATTTTTTATATTATCTCAGGGAGGTTACAAAAATAAATATTTTTAATACATTAATTTAGATGTGGATGGTTAAAACATCTAAATACCAATCTATGTAACACCATGAGTTGCATATGAGAATCTGTGTTTTTTTAATAATAGACCACAGAATGTTTTAGCAACAAAGTAAATGATTTTATTTTTTTGTTATCATCTAGTCATTATAAGCATAATAGTGATCATGTTTTCACTCTTTAATTAATTCATCGTGTGGAAAATTTCCCACCGGGCGAAGAAATATTTGGTCCTTGAAAATCTCGAGTGGCTTTAGGTCCTTGAAGATCATATTCTCAGATTTTTAATTAAATAAGGTATTTTGGGATTTGTTTCCAACTTGTAGCCCAATTAATATTATTGTTAGCCTCGAAAGTATAGTACATTCCATTACTTTATAACATACTTTTTCAAATAATTTTTTTAATTTCTAATTATTTTACCATTAAAGCTTTAGTATCACATAAAAAAACTATTTTAACTTGAGAATATTTTAATTAAATTATTGGGTGGAACGTTAATAATAATTTTATATTACTCTTAACAAAAACATATATTAATGAGATTTCTGTTTTGATGGAATGAACAAGATTTATTAGAAGTACAGTTAATCATTGAAATTTAAAGTCAATGATGATATAGAATATGTATACCATAAACTATATACCAAGTGGCTGATAAATAAATAAAAAAATCAGTAGAATCATCCATAGAAAGCACAATTCCATGATCGTTCCTAGCTAATATGACTAGTTAATAATATTGCATTGTTTCCATAAAGAAATGAGATGGAACAGCATGGAATGAATTCTCTTACGATAAGGGTATATGTATCTGGGGATCAATAAATCAAGATCTTTGGCCGGGGGGGTGGGGGGTGAGATAGTTAAATAACCACCTACATTGTCATGTCCAACGGGGGTGGTGGCCCTCCATCCTTCCCAAGGCTGCCACCCATTTGCGCGTAGCTCCTCTCATTGATATTTCCTCTGACCAAGTTGAAGCCCAGCTAGTGGTTACACACCTGTGCTCAGTTTGCTGTCTGCAATCAGATCAGGGAATTATTAGTTCTGAATAATTGTACTTTAAAGTTTGAACCTTTCAACAGCGATGCTGTTTGCACCAAAGGAACATCCAGCATGGCTAGAAATTAGAGGGTAGGCTAATTAGCGAGTAATCAACCTTGATTAAGTATTGAACCTTGATTTTCCTCCGCTCATCAATCTGTTAGGTTATGTATATACCTATATTGCTCTTAATTAATTAACACACTCTTTGCTAATAATAATAATAATATGTTTGGAATAGCATTCTAGGGCTTAGTAAGTGCAGTGATGAAAGGGGTTTATCTCTTTTCACTGCACTTAGATTCGAGCTTTGATGTGCACGTCTGTCACCCTGTGATGTCTCTAATATGCCTACTGGGTTTGTAATATATTCAGTGGCCCGTGAAGATTAGTCGTGGTACGCGCAAGCTGGCCCGAACACCTCACGTAAATCAAAAAATAATAATAATAATAATCTGTTTGGAATTACCGTAGTTTATGTTTTGTTGAATGTCTTTCATGGATAAGTTTATCTTAAAAATACATTAAATTGATCTTTATTTTAGTGTTTTTTTAATAATTTTAATATGTTAGTGTTAAAAATAAAAAATTAAATTATAAAAAAATACTTTTAAAAAAATCACATAAAATACGTGATAAATAAATATTAATAATGATATAAAAATAATTATAACTATAACACCACCTTTAATTTGAGATTTCTTTATTTAGAAAAATCAATAATTAAAATGCACTGATAAATGCAGTGCTACCACCACGAACTATCCTTGTAGATTTTTTATTTTTTTTCACCATCTTCCTAATAAAATTAATATAAACATAATAGAACTTTCGAAATGAATTTCAAATTCAAGCTGCTAAGACGACATTGGGATTAGCTAGTTTGGCACAGGTTCGATATGCATTAATGAATAGTTATGTTATCTTTAGAACCCATAAAATATAAAATATATAGTACAGATATGGTCGGAATTTTTTCAAATATAAAAGCAATGCAATGCGAGCGTGATCTTTCTACTTCAAAATTTTAGGTTTGCTTACCTACCTTTTCACACACACATGTATTAAAAAAAAAAAAAAAAAACCTTTAGCACCCATAATTTGTGTGTGTGTCTATATATATATATATATATATAACACTAATTTGTCACGTTGGTACGAAAAAGGACACTTTCGTTGTTTATTTCTTTGACACGATCTTCAAATTAAATTAACAACGAAGCAATGGACCGATTTCGTGGTTTATCTGGGCGTGGTGCTGCCACATTTTCACGGCCTTAATACAAATAATATTGACAATAATAATAACACTATTTTTATATATATATCATCTTGTCATTATAAGCATAATAGTGCTGTTACCACTACCGTTAGGAAGTTAAATTAATATTGTTTTTATTATATCTTGGGATATTTTCTTATTAATAACAATAGCTAAAAGATTATTCATATGACAAACCCATCTAGATTCAGATTTTAAAAGGTTAATTTAATTTTTGAGTTTTTTTCAAAAAAAATTCATTAACTTCACCAGAGTTTGGCTCATCAAACATGTATTTAAGTTATTTTTGAGAAATTAAAATTTATTCCTCTCAATTTTGATATGAGCAAATCCATTTATTAACAAAATCTATGCTTCGATCAAGGATTGTTTTGCTCGATATCATAGTAGTATGAAGCCATCAAAGCTAGATATACAGAATAGTATTTGCCAATATCGTTCTCAGGAGGCAGATGGCTGTAGCTTAGAGGTAATTTAACGGTTGTATACGTAACAATGAGTAGCTTGACCAACACAATATCATCAGAAATGTTGCTCCGAGTATAATCTGAAGTCAATTCAAATTGAGTTGAGAGAGTTGATTTTCTAACGGATGACTTTTTCTTCATGGAAATTCTGATACTATGAGTACGTCCAGTTGAAATTCGAGGCACATCATAATTACTCGAATCAAACGCCCATGAATGGAAATATTTTCACTTCAATGTGTTTTTCACCTTTTGCTGGCGTCAGGCAGCCCTCCATGTCTGTCCATGATTACACCCTTGCCTCATAGTTCATCGTGGAAGACATCTTGGTTACAATTCACACTCCACACAAAGCCCAAGTTGGTCCTTGGTCCAACCCATTGCCAACCCACAGAATTACATCACCTCCATCGACAACATAGCTAGATTTAACATGGAAATCACAGTGCCTATAGCTAGCTAGGAGGAGAAACCTTCTAGATTAGTGGCTCTTAATTAATTAAAATAATCCTAATATATTATCGTGACTAGTAGTTGAAGACTTGATTTGTCGAAGTGCTTCAAGGATCTTCACTTGTGTTTTACTAATCCATACCCAATAACATCTCCCATTCTCTCCTGTGACAAGTGGAGTGACGTCGATGGATCTGTATTTTAAGTTCACTCACACACATACATAAAGATCATTCTTATATGGCTTGGAGCATAGCTAAAGCCCTATGAATATTGTGTTGGTAAATGTTAATTAAATATTTCGTACTCTATAGTCGATGCATATAAATATATCTCCACTAGTATAACCACACTTTACCACTCAAGCCCTTTCTCATATTTAAGATGTAATTCTATGAATATAAGGAATATTTATAGACATATCACAATCTCTCTCACTCCCCCCCCCCCCCCNCCCAATTCTCTCTTTCTCCCACACATTCATTGCCGAATGCTGATTTTGCCCCGTACTTCATTGCTCATCTTCTGGATTTAACCACCATTGAACAACACCACACAACACAAAGATTTTCCAAAAAACAAAACGAAAACCTATTCTCGTAGGTGCATAAGTCCTCTTAATCCACTCCAATATTTACGGAATCCCCTCACAAGACCCTCACAAAGCCTACTCTCCCTTTAGATAAGAGAGAAATTCATCACTAAATCTCGGCTTAATCTTTCAACTTAGTCCCCCACTTACTCTCTCCTCAATCAACAAGCAATTACACGTTTTATTGCCTAATGGTTTCTCTTCATTTTGCCCTTTCTCCTGAGCTCAACAACCAAACCAGCTTTGACTCGTATTAGTTATAGCTAAAACAGTTAATCAGTGTGTTGATAGCCCTTTTCTTTTTTTTCAACCACGCTCGTATATTGTACTCGAGAGAAATAGAGGGCAAACAAGCTCATGATCCTCTTTTTGACAAAATCATGAATAAATCTTCACGTTGTGTTTTTGTCCCTGGTCCAGTTATTGTTGGCGCTGGTCCTTCTGGCCTTGCCGTGGCAGCATGTCTCAAAGGCAGAGGTTTCCCGAGTATGATACTAGAGAGATCTAGTTGTATAGCATCTTTGTGGCAGTTAAAGACTTATGATCGTCTACGCCTTCACTTACCGAAACAATTCTGTGAGCTTCCTCTCATGGGGTTCCCTAGTGAATTTCCAACTTACCCTACCAAGCAACAATTTATTCATTATTTAGAGACGTATGCACACAAGTTTGGGATTAAACCACGGTTCAATGAGACTGTGTCACATGCCGAATATGATAAAGTTATTGGGTTTTGGCGCGTGAAGACTGTTGGGGAAAAGTTAGAGGAGACTGAGTACGTGTGCCGGTGTTTGGTGGCGGCGACCGGAGAGAATGCAGAGGCAGTGGTGCCAGAGATTGATGGAATGGGAGAATTTGGAGGGGATATTCGGCATACAAGTCATTACAAAAGTGGAGAGGAGTTTAGTGGCAAAAAGGTTTTGGTGGTGGGGTGTGGGAATTCAGGAATGGAAGTTTGTTTGGATCTCTGCAATTATAGAGCCAAGCCTTCACTTGTTGTTAGAGATACAGTAAGTATATTCATCTTAATCAAGCATCGTCTTCTCTCTCTCTCTCTCTCTTGAAAACCTTATAGCAAAAATTAAACCCTTAAAAGGTTGGTTTTTAAGCCTATGCTCTGTCCAATTCCGCATGTTTTTGATGAGGAAAGAGGACTGGTTTTTCCTTCGAGTCTTTGGAGAATTTCTATTCTGAAGTCCTGTTGGGGAGAAAAGTTAGTTTTGATTATTCAACAATAAGATACACTGTTTTTCTTTTCTTTTCTTTTTGGAAAATTCAATTCGAACATTCAAATCCCTGGTTTTGGAAATGTTTGCAAAATGTTTTTTTTTAATTTATAAAATAAAATCATTCAAAACTTTTGCTATCTTGGCATGTATTTGAGGCTCATAGGAGTTTTAGAACAATTTCCAATTGGCAGGGTGTGCATAGTGACTTTCACGTTCCAACAGCTTTCTTCTTGTTTTTTTTTTTTCTTGTGTAACATGATCAAAGAAGAAAAAATAGGGATATGTAGATTTAAATACAAAAAAAAAAAATTGATCTTTCACTTTCTTGGGATTCCCAAGCATGCGCAATATTGTCATAATCATACATCTCCCTTTTTTATGTTCCTTTGATTAATTTTATTTTTCTCTGTAAAGACCTCCAGGCATGCATGTTCAGTTATGGCCTGGCATGAATTAGCCCATATTTACACACCACCAGGGCAACTAGAGGGGGCTCACCAAGATCAACTCAAGCTCTTTTTTAGTCATTCTTTAAGCCTTTTGAGTTGTGGTAGTAATAACTTCTCTTTTAATTTTTTGAGGGATGGTTTTTGTTTTGAATGAAGGTGCATGTTCTGCCTCAAGAGATGCTAGGCAAATCAACTTTCGGGTTGTCCATGTGTTTGCTCAAGTGGCTGCCCGTGCGCCTTGTCGACCGGTTCCTGCTGATAGTGTCGAGGCTAATGCTAGGTGATACGGCACGATTGGGATTGGAACGGCCGGAATTGGGTCCCCTCGAACTCAAGAACTTGTCCGGGAAGACCCCAGTATTGGATGTCGGGACACTGGCCAAGATCAAAAGTGGAGACGTTAAGGTACTTTCACAATTATATCACGTATCATATAGTGTGTGTGTATCACATCACTTTTCATTTTGCACTCCCTGGCACCATATGTATGTTTTGAAATGGATCCTACTGTGCCAAACAATCGAACCGTTTGCTTTTTTTATGTGGGGTGTCTGGGCCAGCTTATGCGCACCACGACTAATCCACACGGTTCACTGAACATCCTGCAAGCCCAGTGAACAGGTAAGGCACCGCGGGGGTGACAGACGTGCATGGTAAGATTCAAAATCATGTGCTGAGAAAGAGGACAAGCCCCTCCTACCGCTGGGTTAGAACCTCACTTGCGTACCGTTTGCTTTTCTTGATTTCATTGGTTGTGTCGCGTAATTCTAACTCCGTTTTAATTTATCTTCTTCAATTTTTCATCTTTTTGAAGGGGAAAAAAAAAAGAAGAAGAAGATGTAACCCCACCTTTTCCCCTATCTAACAAGTTCCCATTTGTTTAGTGTCTCTAAGAAATTATATTCTTGCCCTAAAATTCCTGAATTTCCCTTTGTTGTTTTAGGTATGTCCAGGAATTAAGAAGCTAAAACGTCATACCGTTGAGTTTCTTGATGGGAAGATGGAGAATTTTGATGCTATTATTTTAGCGACAGGTTACAAAAGTAATGTACCGTCTTGGCTCAAGGTAAATCTTTTTTTTTCCCCTTCATTTCCTTTCTTGTCTAAGCTTCTTGATTCTTGAGGATATATATGTTAATATTTTTGCACCAAGTTGATGATCAAAAGGCTAAAGAAAAAGAGCATATGGGCTTTAATTTTTAATTTTATTTTATTTTTTGAATTGTCAGGAAGAAGACATGTTCTCGGAGAAAGATGGGTTTCCTAAAAGACCATTTCCAAATGGATGGAAAGGAGAGTGTGGGCTATATGCAGTGGGGTTCACTAAACGTGGAATATTAGGAGCTTCAATGGATGCAACAAGAATAGCTGAAGACCTCGAACGGTGTATGAATGAAAAAGCGGCACCATATGATCATCATCAATGGTCACTACTGTTGTTGAAATCATCATCATCATCATCACCATCACCATGAAGTTTTTCCTGTTTTGAGTTAGATTTATAGAGGATGTTGATTGAAGAATTATAGCCTGAGGCGTTTTTTGGGTGGTATATGCCAATAGACACAACATGGCTGATGGTGCCAAAGTCGACATATCATCCTCCAATGGTGGAGAAACTAAAATGGTTTACATAGGAGGGGGAAACCCTTGTCTTGTCAAGATGACACCAACCAAATTAAGCCTAGCTGGGGAAGGAGGGGTCTGAAAGGGAAAGAAGGTTGGTGTAATTGTGTTGTTTTTCGGGGGGACCTCAGCTATATGATCGATCATCATGTACAGCTTGTACAACACATTTTTTCTCTGATTAGGTATGACTTTTAGAGAGGGAAAAGGATGAAGAAGGTGGTAGCTAGATTGTTTGGCACTTGTTTGCTTAGGTGATGATATGATTGCGCTTAACCTTTGTTTTGCTCTTCCATGGCTGGGTTTGGGATGATGAGACTGTTTAACCCTCTGAAGTTTTTCTCTGATGTAGCCCTTAATTTTGTATGCTTCATTTTTAGGCTTTGTTTTGGGATGGATGTATGTCATGGTGACTTTCAACAGGAGGAATTGATGACTTCTAATGAAATCCTTACATATATATTCTTGGATTTGGGATTTCTTGTGTACATATATATTGTTGGATTTGGGATTTCTTGTGCGAGGAATTACCTTGATTTCTTCTTTTCTTGAGGTCTGATCAGATGCCTCTAGCTCTTTTCTTTTTTTCTTTTTTGTGACTTGTGCTATAATCTTGATTTTCATAATGTATCAGCAAGCAGCAGGACCACCACCTTTCATCAGAACCTGTATGTGCACATTCAGAAGTCCTCAGAATCCTATTAAATATATTGCTTCCTTTTATAATTCCACTACAGGCAGGCTGGTGTACACACTTCAATGTCCAATTGGGCTCTCAAATTTGTACCGTCTAAATTAATATTAGAGATATTGCTTAATTTTACATAAGCTGAGCTCTCTGTGCAAATTAGTGTTTCCACAAACCATGGAAGCAACACGAAAGATTATGACCTTTTCTTTTTCCCAACAAGTAAGTGCGTAGCCTGAAATGGGCAAGCAGATGTGATATCCTTCGAATCTTCCTAGTGATCTTAAAGCAATATGGATGCTCTTGATAGCCATTACAGTTTTCATCAACCTTAAAAAGTTAAAATGGATTAATTGTGATAATAATCAGGTGGGACTGAAGATTCTCTGACCCACAAATATAAAGGAAACCATCAGAAGAAAAGTTGTACGCATGTATAGATTTCTCGACTTTAGCTACATGTTGCCATAAGATTATATATGGCATCGGTAATTAGTGTGTCCGATTCTTTCTGAATATGACAGCTGCTAGACATGGCAGCAGACATAAAATTACCCAGCGACAACAAATTAACCTGGAAATTAAAATCAACTACAGTACTTCTATCTTTCTTAATTTAATAGGCAGATTATAGTGTGTGTGTGTGTGGAGAGAACCAAATTCTTTATTCAATACACACACACTTAACTATATCTGCCTCTCCTGAAATTATGTTCAGAATCCACGAGTTATAGGATCATGAAAAAAGGCGAAAATTAAAACAAAGAGGACTGTCCATCGCTATAGCATCCAAAGACTCGCTCATCAGATCTCCCGATGAACAGGAAAAAAAAGGAAGAAAAAAGACATGCTTGTAAAAAATCGAAGAAGAAATCCAGAAAAGATTTGATTTTCCGTTAAACTTTAAGTAAGTACATACAAGTATAATAGCAAATGATTCAATGGAACCCCATATTCTTCGCCGAAAGTAAAATTTTAGGATCTAGTTAAATCCCATATATAATATCCCAAATTAAGAGGAATGGAAACAGCTTCAAAATTCCCATCACTATCTATATATATCACTTAACATGATTTTCTTGATTGTGCTTTGTGGTATTGTTGTTATGTGAAAGTGGGTTGTATCTGAAGTCATTATTGTGCCATGTCTTTTTTCCTCAAATTGGCCTTTAATTACCTTTCTTACCCATCCCAAGTGTATGAACAGGGGGGGGGGGCTTTGAAGTTTCTTTATGAATGAAGAAGCTGGCTTTGTTCAACTAGTGAATAGCAAATCTCGACCTTGAACATGGTCAAATGCTCCTCATTTTGCATGTGTTTTAGATAAAAAATATATTTAAAATCCCTTTTCAATAACTAGTAATTAATAAGTTGTGAGAACAAGAATAATTAATTAATCACGTTACAATCACAAAACTCGGCATGCATGTCATTAAACCAGGAGTTCTAGCTGTTCTTGTTTTTTTTTTTTCCTTTCAAGTCTCATTTTTTAAGATTTTAACGCAAGAGAGGAATGGAATGTTTCTGTTCATAAAGTTTTTCTTAATTTATACTATCCTATACTTATTATTAGATATTCAACACCATCTTCAGCCAGAAGGTACTATTTTTACTTATGAATGGACCATGAAATTTGGCTCCTCTCTCCTCTCATGTTTCTCTTTTTTTTCCTTTTACATATATATATATATATATATAGTAGAACGAGCTTGGTTTTGACAGTGTGTGTATAATTACATGGAAGAGGGTAGTTGGGATTTTTAAGAAAGTAGGTGGTAGGGTTTATTCCGACCGCATAGTGTTGTCGATGAGCATAGGCACATAAAATATTAAATCGAACCTTGAGGACACTACACTAGTAACAATGATGAGAGGAGGAAGGATCAACATCAATGGGGGGACATTATTTCTCCTGCAAATTCCATTTAAGGGCATGCGAGCGAGGGTAGCTCTTAGCAGGGACTCCCTGCATGGCCCATGAGATCCATATGCCTATCTACGATGGACCCCTTTGGGCCTTTATTACCCCCCATAAACTGTCGTTTCCTCCCCCCTCTTTGTTCTTGGAATTATTTTGCAACTAGTTTAAGAAAAAAATAAATCTTTTTGATTGCCCAATCAACTCTCACATCTAAAGTTAGTTTGGTTTTTGCTTGCTTTTCTAGCACCCCGCTTTTATTCCAAAGATAATGCTTTAAGCCTTTTGGACCCATTGAGCTAAAGGAAGAGCCTTTGTGAACCGTACCAATCTTGAGCTTCCATAGTCTTGTTGTTCGATATGGTAAACAAATGTATGGGAGATATGGGAAAAGATTTTGTTAGCCTTTTAGCCAATATTGTGAGTTTTAGAATGTCCTTTTTTAGATTCAATGCGCCCTTTTCTCCTCCAATTACCTTGGAATGAAAATGATTGTTTAAGCTTCTGAAGAAGAGAATAGAAAAAAGGTCTCAGGCTTGTTGGTTTGGGAACTCGGAGATACCATTTACTAGCATGATTTCGAGCCCCAGTCGATGGACAAATTACCATGAATTCAAGCACCGTTTTTACTAGATGAGCCTTGAACTTTTATAAAATCATTAACATCCATTAGTAATTGCGTTTAAGGACGAACTGTGGATGAAAAAACATGCCGGTGGTTAATTATTTGTTGCCAAAAAAAAATCTAAAGATTTCTAAAGGAATTCTTGAAAAGTTGAGAAGACATTTAAAAAAACAAAAAAACAACAGGGAAATGATACTGTATTGCTGAACTATTCACTAATGGATTGGCCCATCGATCCATTCCATCACTATAGTTGAGCTAATAAAATAAAAGGAAAAGAAAATTAAAATTTCATGCTAAAACCATAGGAATGGGCGGTCAAAACTAGCCAAATTGTATTGGAAAAAATAACATTTCTAAGATTTGTTTTTTAAAATTTAATTGAAATGAACAGTCAAAATCGAGTTATGACATTTATTAGTGTAGGGAACAAGTATAGATATTAATGTTTCATCTCTTTTTAATTAGAACATTTTAATTATCATGATTTTTATTACTTGTTATATATCTTCTTCTAATACAGTATATATAAATAAAGTTTATTGTCATGGTTAGAATAATAAATGTAGTCTCTTTTGTTGTGTCTTATTGTCATGGTTAGAACAATAAATATAGCCTCTTTTTTTGTGTCCTTGAATCTACGAATATCCACAAGAATAAAGTGATCATCTGTAATCTACAAATATCCATAAAGATAAAGTAGATAAAGTGATCATTTAACTCTACATCTATAATTAATAATATTTTAAAATTTAAGATACTTAAAAATATGATTATTTTTTTATGGTTATGTAATGGGTCTAATCAAGTGTTATTATTATTTGATTCATTTTTCGTAGTTAAAGAAAATAGTATTTTAATATAAGAATCCTAATACATGCAAAACAATTTATTTTTATAGGTTTTAGGACTCTTATATGCTGAAGTTGGTATCTTTACAGAGATAATACAATAAATATATGATAAAACATTAAATCTCAAGAACAAGGTTATTTGTTTTTATTTTGATATATAATAAATGTTATGTAAGAGAAAATATTTTATGTGTATAAATTGACAATGAAAAAATTATGGATCTTTATACATCTATGAATATAAATAGAGTATAGGTTTATTAAGTAAGTTTCTAGTATTGCATGCAATAAGTGAAACAATATCCAACTCTTCAATAATAGGATACTCACAACCCCTTGACATTTTAGATCTTGGTTAAAAAGTTCAGGATAGTTTAAAATCTTTAAAAAATAGGTGTTGAGTTCAAGTCATAAATCTAAACTCAAACAATTACCAATATTAGGCTCAAGTTTTACATAAAATCTAATAGCATTAGGATATAGGCTTAACTTAAGGCTAAAGCACATGGTTCTGACCTTAAAAAAATTCAAGAAGTGGGTTTGGTACTAGACCTAGACTATAAATATTTATGCAAACACCTTAAAAGACAATATCATTATTAAAAAGAGCTTAGAATAATAAAAGATTGTTTGAAAAAATACTTATAAATCTTCTTCTATTAATAAAAATCATAATATTATTATTGAAACTTAATTACTTGAAGATAAATAACTCTTTTACATCTAATTATTATTATCATGATGAAATTATGAACAATAATAATATCATCACAGCAACAATAATAGCATCATCATTGCCATTAATTGTTGCATAATTAACAAATCACTAATTGTTGATGCCACACCCATTAAATTGCAATATGACAATGCTAACCCCTAACCTATATTTTTAAAGAAAAAAAATTATCAAACACTCAATCACAAGTTATTTATTAGTATAGTTATTTACTAATATTTAATACTAATTATGGGACTCGAATCTCTAATCTTTATTTATAATAAAATATACAGCACCTCAACTTTATAACAATATCAATTTAACCATGTTGTAAAAACACTATATTTTAATTATTAATTTATTAATAGTCAATCTAACTTGTGAGTGTTGTGATAATACATAATACATTACTAAATGTGATACTTTTTAAAAGTATGTTAATTTTATAAAAAATTATTCAATTAATATTTTTTTGTATTTTTTATAATTTTAATGTGTTAATATTAAAAAAGAAAAAAATATTTTAATATATTTTTAAATAAAAATACTTTCAAAAAATTATATGAACCTGTTTGGTACTATAGTATAAATTATTTTTTAATATTATCACCTCAAAACTTTATGAAGCATCTCAAAAAAAAAAACTTTTAACAAATTTCTTGGAAAATACTTTTAAAATGCATCACAATAACAAATAAGCAGATGGAATGAGTATTCTACCCATGACATAACACTTTGCATTGCATATCATGGAAAACCCTAAAGTGGTAGTGGTCCAGCCATGGTGTGTATTCATATCATCCACAACCACATGCAGACGAAAGGCATATAAATTTTCACAACATTTCCTCTACTAGCCCAGAGGACGTTACACATGGTGCACATGGTCACTGATCTTGACCATCCAGTTTGATTGGGCGGCTAGCTAGCTAGCCCCTGTGGTCCAACACCTACAAATATTGATGATGTCCTAACGGTTTGACATGGACCAGTTTCCAGGCTTTTATGATTGACTTGCAAAGGTCAGTATCACAATCAGATGGTGGGGAGTTGCTTAGTCCATGGAAAAGTCATCCATCAGACAGTATAAATCCATGATTGGTTTCAATTCATTGACGAACTCCATTATTCCTTGGAATGTCTGTCACGACACTAGGGCAAGATCAGATCGAGCCATATCTACGCATTTGTAGCCCTCATGTATGCCTATATTAATCCCATATTATCTTTTCCTTTAATGCTGGAGTATAGGCACTTGGGGAAGAAAAAATTAAAAACAAAAAAAGAATCTGCTTAAAAAATAGAAAAGATATATAAATTGCATTGGATAAGCCTATCCTGTTGTAATATTTGGAGATGTAAATATCAAGACGTGAGTGATGATACCTAAAATATTATTATATTGTGTTTGTTTTTACATTCAAAAGGTGTTTTTAAATTTAAAAAAAATTATAATTCAGGATAGTTTTGATATGTTAATATTTAAAATAAATTTTAAAAAATAAAAAAATATATTATTTTAATATATTTTTAAATAAAAAAAAACTTGAGAAACAACAACCTCATGGTCTCAAACACTATCTTAAAATAAAAATTTTGCTTTAAAGATAAAAAGTTCAAGGCAAGGTTTTTTTTTAAAATAAAAGATACAACATATTTCAAGTATCACCATTAATTTTTAAGTTAAATTAGATTAGATAAATAAAACAATAAGGATTTAAGTTTTTTTCATATAATAAAGTATATTCATTTTATTTAAATTTTGTAATGTAAATTTAACAAACATGAAAAAATAAGATAGCATGTATAATATGAGAGAATCCAACTAGTTTATAGACCTTTCAATAAAAAAAATAAAGAAAACCAACATGCAAAAATATCATTTTAAATTAAGTTTTTTAAAAATATTTGAGAGTGCATATTCTTTACTAGTTACTACTCTACTTACATTGATAGGGGTGTTAAAAATCCTAGAACCAAATAAAAATAGGTTAATCAGATATGATTTAATTAGGTTAAATTTAAACCAAACTTATAGATTTTTGGTTATTGGTTTAGATTAAGGTTTTAGATCTACAGATCTATTTTGTATTAGATCATTAATCGAATTAAATTTACTAGCTTTTATATATACACTTATATTTTTTCCTGAAAAAAATCTTTAGCTAATGTTTATTTATTAATAGCTGGAAAGAATAATTTATTTTTTTTACTAAATTTTGCTTATTAATTAACTTACATGACATTATTATTTAGGATTATATTTCAAATTAAGTTAGATATTATCATATTTCATAGAATAATTATAATTATGAAATGGAGCAACTAAGAAAGAATCAACTCCAAGGTACCACATCATTTTGCAGATAAGTTTTGTCCACTCAAGCTTAATTTGAAATATATATTTATATTATATACATATCTTAATATTAATATAAAACACACAGACAAATATAATATTTTATTTTTTAGCAAATACTAAATAATAGTAAGATAATGGATACTCATGTCTATGTCTGAAACTTAATAAGTAATTTATGAATATTAATTTTTTTATCTAATAAATAACAAATATAATATTAATATCAAGAAAAGTTTAAAATAATGAACTTTAATATTGTTTTTAAAAGTTTAATATGATCTTTAATATCAAGAAAAATAACTTCAATAGAAAAAAAATGATTTATATCCTTATTTGTTCTTTTGATTTTAAATGACACTTTTAATGCTAGCACTTATTTATTCTTAAAAAATAGCAACAAACATCTATAAATTTTTATTAATATTTTTTTTTTATTTTCAGTTTTTAATTATATCTACAACAACAACAACATCAATAATTCAACCTTTATATAAGTACAAGAAGGAAAATAAAATTTAAATTTAATTAATTGAAAAGAAAAGGTTCCATCAAGTTTGATTTATATATGAACAGCATTACATTTACAAAAGAAAATTATGGATCGTACCATGCTAGACCAGTATTGTCATCATAAATTCTTATCTACAATTTACGACTGGTTCTTATTGCTCTCTCTCTCTCTCTCTCTCT